>RJWM01023970.1:0-26041 GCA_004363535.1 Dasyprocta punctata | reverse complement strand
ATAATCTCTTCATCTTGAAGTTTTCCCCCAACAAGTATGTAGTGATCTTCTTTATCTCTTTTGATCATTCTTGGTTTGAGGTTCACATTGTCTTCAAACAAAATAGCTACCCCTGCTTTTTTCTGGGTTCCTGTTGCATGGAGTATTGCTTTCCATTCTTTGATTTTTAGTCTGTGAATTTTCTTTTGAGCTAAGTGTGTTTCTTGTACACAGCATATTGTTGGATTTTGTTTCTTAACCCACTCTGCCAGTCTGTTTCTTTTTATTGGTGAGTTGAGACCATTTACATTAATTGATATAACTGATACGTGCTGACTTTTCACTGTCGTGTTATTTTTCTGTTGTTGGTTTTCTATGTTTTCTGTTTAATTGCTTGCCTTCCTTAGTAGTTTCTTTCTGCTGTTGTTCTTGGGATTGTAGTTGTCTTTGCCTCTTTCTAGAGTGTCTTTCAGTATTCTTTGTAGTGTTGACTTGGTGGTCATGAATTTCTTCAGTTGTTCTTTGTCTTGGAAATATCTTATTTCTCCATCAGTTTTTAAAGATAGTTTTGCAGGATAGATCAATCTGGGTCGAAAGTTGTTTTCTTTCGTGATTTGAAATACTTCCTTCCAAGCTTTTCTTGACTTGAAGGTTTGTGTTGAGAAGTCTGCCTTGATTCTGGGAGGCTTTCCTTCATAGGTGATCTGTTTCTTTTCTCTGACAGCTTTTAGTATTCTATTCTTGTGCTGAATTTCTGATATCCTAATTATTATGTCTGGGTGAAGATTTATTTTGGTGATGGTTAATTGGGGTTCTGTATGCCTCACTTACCTGTATATCAAGTTCTATTCCCATGTTTGGAAAATTTTCTGCTATTATTTCTGCAAATAGTCTTCGCAGGTCATTTGTATTGACCCCTGCTTTTTAATTGACACCTATCAATCTTATATTGTTTCTCTTGGCATCATCTTGCAGCTGTTGAATTGTTGTTTCCTGGTTCCTTGTTATATTTGAGAGATCTTTTCTTTCCTGATCTTACGCTTCTATGCTGTCTTCAAGGTCTGAGAGTCCATCTTCAGCTTCATTCAAGCTGTTTTGCCTACTTTCAATGGAAGTTTTAATTTCCTGAATATTCCTTTGAATGTGTTTCATGCATTCTAATTCTGTCTTATGTTGTTCATTCAAAGTTTCCATCATTTTCTTATGTTCTTCTATTTTTTTTGTCTTGATCTTCTTTAGATACACACAGCATTTCTTTCATAATGCTTGCCATTTCATTTTTTAGCTGAGAGATTATTTCTGATCTGATTTCCACTATAGCTTCATGGAGTTGTTTCTTTACTTCAGTTACTATCATTTCAGAAAGTTCAGTTGTACAGTTTCCAGTGTCTTCCATTTCAGTGTCTCTTGGGTTTGTTCTTAGTGGGCTGGAGGACTGAGACTGCATCTTGTTCTTTCATTTTGTTATTTTACTCTGGGACCTGTGTCGCTGGCCAGGAAGCCTCCTGATAGATTGCACTGGAATGCTGCCCTGGGTAGAGCTTCAATCCTCCAGTATTCCAGTGGCTTGCTGGGACACACACCCAAACTATGGCACCAGAGCCTTTTGCTTTGTGGCCTGTGAGGCTGGTCTTGTGCTCCCCTGATGCACTTTGTTGGGTTGCTCTGGGATGCTGGGCTGGGCAGAGCTTGTATCCTCCCTGCAGCTAGCAGGGGCACACCCCCAACTGTGTTGCCAGGGCCTAGAATCTGGCTGGGTAGAGTTCAGAATCTCTGCAACTAAGGTGACTAGCAAAGATGCAACCCCAGGGTGTGGTGCTGGGACCTTGCACCTGGCTAGCTGGAGTTCAGAAGCTCTAGAACCTGCCACACAGCCGCACCCCTGAACTATGGAGCTGAGGCCTTGTGCTCTGGTGGGTGGAGTTCAAATTCTCCAAGACTCTTTGTCTATTCTGGTTGCTTCCTGATGAGTGGCTCTGGGGCTCTGGGCTAGTATGGACTCAGTGCCTCTGTGCCCTGTGAGGCTGGCTGGGTGTTCCTCTGCTGGATATTGCTTGGATGCTGGGTTGGGCAGAGCCTGGATCCTCTGTGCAGCTAGCGAGGGTACACTCTAGTAGTGTGGCACCGGGGTCTTATGCCTGACTGGGTGGAGTTCAGAACCTCCAGGACCCAGGTGGCTAGGTGGAGCATGCCCTTGGGGTTTGGCACCACTGGGACCTTGGGTCGGCTTCAAGGAGCTCAGAGCCTCTAGAGCATGGGGTTAGCCAGAGTGCACACCTGGCATATGGTGTTGGGCCTTACTCCTGGCTGGGTGGAGTTTGGAACCTCCAGCAAGAACTTGAGTTTTGATAGCTATCTGTATTCCAGTTTTTATTCAATGATTCTCTATATATTTGACAGTTAGATAGTTTCCAGTTTTCTTTTACCTGAGAACAAAGTTTTAATGTTTTAATACAAAAATTCTGAGGAGAAATTCATGACTGTGTGTATCTCATATCATGTCATATGCTTGAAATTGATTATTAAAGACCTAAGTCAGGTGAAAGAACTTATCCTGATTAAACCAATGGCATCTACAAAAAGATCTTCAACTTCACATGCCCTGCATGTGAGCATCATAATATAGCTCTGTTTTATGCTCCCAAGCATACAGTAAGATTGTATAGATAATTTTAAAAAACCAGTTTGAAATATTTGAGTAGAACTTAATTTTATCAAATATTTCAGACTGAATTTATCTACAAAGAAGTTGGTGGGAAAAAATAGAATCCTCTGTACATTGTGGGAACTGTCTCTTTACATGCATGTCTTCAATGTGATATTAAATTAAATAGTATAATTTTAATAACAAGCAAATTTGGCACAAATATGTTAGGAAAAAAGAATCATGACTGTGAGAAAGCACAAATCTGAAATAAAAAGAGAAAGGGAAGCTTGCTGCTTCCTGGCTCCTGCCTGCCCTGACACGGACTGTTTCTCCTCTATCATTCCCCTCTGCTTTGCCACCCTACTTTGGAGCCAGCCCCAAAAGGGCAAAACAAATTATAGGGCAAAAACAAATTACATTATTCTGTCAACACTGCGCACAAATAGCACATTGCACAATCTTTATTGCTCTGTAACATTTCCTTGATTAGCAGCCATAAAAGTTCAGAGGAACTCAAATGTAGGCCAATGATAAGAACTCTTTTGTATCATGCAGTTCACAGGGGTGTGTTTAATCCTAGTGAAGATGAAGTTCAAGATCTTTTTGCAATGGCTGTTACTTGCCAGTGAAATTTGAGATGTTATTTATTTATGTATTTCATCATTCCTAATTTCCTTTACTTTTATTCTTCCTTACTGTACTCCTCACTACTTAATAGTGTATGTTTATTTACTTTCTTTTTTGATATTTCACTAAAATATAAACTCTATAGGGCAAAGATCCTGTTTGCATTTTTGCTGGCAGTTAATCCCTCAGTGTGGTAAATTCCTCAGTGTATCCACTCCTTAGCACAATTGTGGCATAAAGTACACATCTAATCACAAAAGCCACTTTCAAGGTGGATGGTGATTTTGGAGGTGGATCCAAGAACTGTGGAAGGGGAGTGTTTTAGCTACTTTCTTATTGTTGAGACAAAATACCTAATATCCACAAGTTAAGAGAGGAAACGTTTATTGTAACTCACAGTTTGTAGAGGTTTCAGTCCATAGTTGGCTGACTCCAAGATCGAGTGGCATAGCAGAGAGGAATGACAGAGGGGAAATGGTCCATGGCAGGGTAGGCAGAAGTCAGGAAGTAGCAAGCTTCCCTTTCTCTTTTTATTTCAGTTTTGTGCTTCCTCAGAGTCACAATTTGTTTTTCCTAATGTATTTGTGCCAAATCTGCTTGTTATTACAGTTATACTGTTTACTTTAATATTACATTAGTGACATATGCATGTAAAGAGACAAGTACCACAATGAAACTTAACTGAAATACTTTGGAAAGATTAAAAAATATCAAATTAGTAATAAGAGACTGGCAAAAATCATAAAATCTATATTTTCCTCAGCAATGCCTTTAAGTTCTCATCTACTATGAAGAAAGACAAATTGGAAATGAAAAATGACATTGTATGGATGTGGTTAGGCAAAAAAAAAATGTGTATATATATATCTTGAATTCTTACCACTGAACTTACAATGAGGGAAAGGGCTATAATTTTCCCAAGATTGGTAAACACATTTATATTCATTAAAATTAAAATGTGATGCTTTAATATACTACACTTTGAATCTGAAATGTCCTGCAAAGGTTTTAGGTCACTGGGGTCATAATCGTAAGACTACTGTAAGACACTATCCCATTTCCCTTTCTGTCATTTCTTGGTGGCTTTGTCATGAGCAGTTTTACTCCAGCCTGTGCCCCCAGTTCCTGCAGAAGATGTGCTTTCTTACCATAAAGAAATGGGGCCAACTTATGAACTGAAATCTCCAAAACTTTATACATTTATTACCTCTGGTATTTTCTTATAGTAGCAGAAAGCTAGCACACAATATAAATGTATTCTTTTTAATTTCTTAACTGACATTTTTGATTAGTCCATTACTTAGTAATGCCAACTGTGTTGCACAAGATCATTTTCACTGTATTGTAAGATATGTGCAAAGAATGACATAGGCTTAAAACACCTCCACTTAAGAAGCTCAGGAGCATTTTGCTAATATTATTTGATACAGAATTTATGGGTCTTCCAATCATTCCTCTACCTAAACCCAATCTTCTTTCCCCTCATTTGCACAATAGTAGCAGAGAAAATGTTTTCACTTTTCAGCAGCACCTTTTCTTTGAGCAAAGCTCTTCACAAATGCCTTTTTTTTTTCAATAAGTGATAGTACTCATATCATCCTGAGGAGCCGGAGAGACATTTGTTACCCTCTTACTGAGGAAGCGAGAGCTGTGCTGAGCAGCTAGCAAATGTTTTCATGTGGATGCACAGGAGAACTATGTTTCTGCTAATGTCCTTGCCACACTGCATCTTGTTCCTTATTCTTAACAATTCCAGTGTTCCTGGGAACTACAAGAGCATAAAAGAACTCTTGTCTATGAGCTGGGACACATGCACTCAGCAACTGGCTGTTACTAACTCATTGTGGGGTCTTGAGCACTTTCTTCCTTCGCTCTGTGCCTCTCTGCTCCTTCATCTGCAAAATGAGTGTGACGTAGTTATCACACCGCAATCTGGATTGAGGGGAAGTATTTGTCAAAGAAATATGGACATTGTATCTGCAGACAGAATGAGTGGAAGGATATATAGTGACTATCTATGGTGACATGATGACGGAGATTTAAATTTTTCTTCATTGTGTTTTTCTGCATTTTCTGCTCTACAGTGAATGTACTTACTTTGGCAAAAGAAAAACTGATTTAAGTGAAATAAATTCCTATTGCAAAAAAAAAAAAAAGCTGACTCTAAAAAGTTAATGAAAGAATTTTTTTTTTAAATAGGAAGGATGGATTTTATTCTTTTTCAGAAGGATGTCACTTAATGACTAATGTTTGAAATACACCAAGTGGCACTTACAAACCTGTTTATTCCTTAAAGAATTCTACCTTAAATTACATAAGAAACTTAGAACATATGTAAATAAGCATGTTTCTTTTTTTATTTTAAAAATTAAAGAAGGATAAAAATGATACAGAATTTTTTAAAAATAGAAAATTAACACTAATACATTGCATATTGTTATTTTAGAAGTAGTTGCTCAGATTACAAGATTTAGGCATAAAAAATGAGCAAACAAACAATGAAAACACAACTGTTCTTTTGGATGGACTAACAGAGATTAGTAGTATAGCTATCTATCTTTTATATATATACAGACACACACACATATATATGTATGCATATATACATAAAATTTTTTCCCAGCATGATTCTTTGAAATATCTGAAATAAACAGTCATAAGTAGCAACATAGTATAATTTTTTTCTTTTTGGATCTACCAAATATCACTTTAAAACTAACCACATTTTTTTTTCAGGACTGGGTATTGAATTCCAGGGCTTGGACATGCTAGACAAGTCTCTACCACTGAGCTACCTCCCCAGTCCTAAGGCACATCACCTTCTGAGACAGAGAATGGAGATAATTATCTTTCTAATTGTAATAAAATCTGTTGGTTACCCAGGGTCTTCTATGTGCCTATATGTCTATTATCTCTAAAATTAATGGCTTTGTTCAATACCTTGGTATACATAGGGATTATTATGGTCATATTATAGCTGCTGAAAACTAAATCTCAAAAATTTAAATTTCCTATCCAATCATTAAGGAGTAGAATGACACTGCCCTCCTAAAAAGGTATTTATTGACTCTCCTGTGTTAGGCACATGTGTTGTGTGCTGTGAACATACCATTGGATGAAACACTGTGGTCCTTTCCCTTCCCAAAGCTGACATTCTAGTTGGATGACATGAAGTGAATAATTATAAATGTATGACTCCAGCAAAAGGGGAAACACAGGATGTGAAAGGGTAGTTAATCTATTCAGCATCTGCCCTGTGTGCAAGACATTTAAACTGAGATCTGGAGCAAGAGTAGGACGAGTGAGCTAGGCAAAGAGTTGGCATGGAAGAGTAATCCCAGTACAGGAACAGTATGTGCTAAGGCACTGGGATGACATTTTGCTATAATAATGTGACTAATTCCCCATCTACCACTTTGACTTGAGACCACAAGCACTTCTATGTCCCATAGGGATCTGTGGGTCAGCTGGCCAGGGCTGGATTCTGGTGTTCTTGTCTCCCTTGTATGTTCTCTTCTTCTCTTGACCAATAACTTCCTGGAACTTGCTCTTTTCATAGTATGTAAGAGGAGCACCACAGCCTAAATGAAATCGCACAAGTGCATTTAAGGCCTAGTTGTTTAATTTAGAACACGGAATCGGCTAAAATAAACCGTATGGTCAAACCCCCAAAAAACTGTGAACAGGTCAATCAGCCACACCTGAGAATTTTCAAGGAATCCATTGCCAGTGTGGCTAAGGCATAAAACTATTGGGTTGAAGAGTGATACTGCTTGTCTTCTTGTAATTGGCTGTTCTTGCAATCATTTTAGCATGGAGGTGATGGGTATTATATTTAATCTTACCCCAAAAGACAATGACTTGCCCAACTTCTACCTGAACTTATTATCAAGAGTTGAACAACACTGAAATACAGGTTAAGTATTCCTTATTTAAAATGCTTGGGGCCAGAAGTGTTCTGGGCTTTTTTATTTTGGGAGATTTTGGAATATTTGCATTTACAGAGAGATATCTCAGAGATGAGACTCAAATCTAAACACAAAATTCATGTATGTTCCATATACACCTTATACAATAGCCTGAAGATAATTTTATACAACTTTTAGGTAATTTTGCACAAGACACAAAAATTTCATAGTGTGGAATTTTTATGTTAGTGCTCAAAAAGTTTCAGATTTGGGAGCCTTTCAGAGTTTGGATTTTCAGATTACGGGTTTCATCTATATCATGATTATCTCATGAAGCATACTCAGCACTCATTGAATTAAATATTCCTCCTCAATCATGTACTAAGTGTTGGTCTCTGTGTGACCAGAACATATTCAGGAGCTTTGCGTCAGAGGCAATGAAACTAATATTTGACCCCTAAGCAAATAGCATTAAATTTGGTTGCGACTCATCCTCCTGGAATGGAGGTCAGCCCTGTTATACACAATGAATAAGACAAATGCGTCATAAAACGTGAGGAAACATCTAATTTGACTACTTTATCCCATGAAATAAAATCTTGTATCTGGTCAGATCATTTTGGTAGGGTTGCAAAAATAGTCTGGTTTATTTTTACCCATTGCTGTACAGATATAGTCATTTGCTTTACAAGCGCTTAGGTCTAATGCCTAAATGAACAGGTGTGGGGACAGCAGTTGGCCAAATATAAACTTGTACAAGTTCATGAATTTAGCAAGCATGCCCCCTCTCCAAGAAGATAGCACACACCCAACCATTGCATTATTAGCTGTAATGTTATATTCTTCCACAGAAACCTGTGCTAGTGTCCCTTCAAGTGATTTTCTCCACCTTTTGCTAATAAGAGATTAAGTACAAATCACCGTCTTCCTGATGCTTCAGTTCTGGAGTCATTTTTTTCCTTTTATTTAATAAAAGCTCTATTTTATAATCTTGAGGATTTAGAATAGAATCTATGTTCTTCCTGACAACTCTTATCTCCCATTAAAATATTCTCGTTAGCTTGCTCACGGTAAATTTCATTCTGAAGCATGTGCCATTGTAAAGGAAATCAGTAGTTCTAATAAATGTGATGGGTTTGGAACAATTCTGTTCCCTTATTCTTTTTCCCACAGTTCTGCAAGCTTTCTGCTTCATCATGTTATTGCATTTTATTTCTCAAGTTGCAAAGATGCGTTTAAGAAAGGCTACCTCTTTCTGGTTTCCTCTTCTGAAGTATTTTGATGCTGTTATTTGAGCACATTTACATTGCTATGTATGTTTTCCTGCTCTTTTAACCCAGTACCCATGAAAGTCCGCATAACAGGCACATCCCAAGTAGCAGCAGTATTGGGAGAGGACAGTCCCCAACACTTTCCCTAAGTAAAAAGAGTAGAATTGTTTCCTGATGAGGAGTCTTTTGAGGGGTGATGATCTGTGTCTCTGTTGAGTGTCCCTCTTGAATGAGGCTTGTGTGTCTATGGAGGTGTCATTCAGCAAAGTTCAAAGGCATTGATTTCCACAGGTGAATCATGGGGCTGGGTTAGAGAGAACTGGTAGACCAAGCTTGGGCTTAATTAATGAGTTCTGTTCACAGGTCTGTCATCTCCCAATAGGCTATTTTTGTGTGAGTAGCACATTGTTTTCTTTGGTTTTTCCTTCTGAAAACAGTGGATGAGTACTACTATTTTGAGTGTAGCTTTTGAATGTTTAAGTCCAACCAAACAGAAATTGTAGCTGCACTGGCAATTTAGTAAAGTCAATTTTTATGAGTATCTCACTTCCAGGTCCCTTCCCTCTCATAGGATGGCCTATTTACCCAAACAGACCAAATTAACTGATCCAAATTTTGTCATTGGATATGCTCAAGTTCCTTTCTTTTTTGGACAGGGTATTGCTATGTAGTTCAGTCTGGCTTTGAATTCATGACAATTCTCCTACCTCAGTCTCCAAGTGCTAGGATTACCATCACACCCAGCAAACTCAAATTCTTTTTTCTTTTTTCTTCAACGCATTCCAGGCTGGTCTTGAACTGATGGTGATCTTCCTGCCTCAGCTTCCAAAATGCTGAGATTATAGGCATGCTTCACCACATCTGGCTTCAAATTCTTAATAGAATCACAGCCCCAGTTAATAAGAGCTCAAGTTCTTAAACAAATTACAGCCCCAATTAGTAAGAGCTCCAAAGTTCTAATCTGAACTTTTACCATTAGCTGGTATGGTTTTCTTTAAGAATAAAAGGATTAGCTGGGCACAGTGGCACACAGTAGTGTAGTGCCAGCTTTTTGGGAGTCTGAGACAGAAAGATGGTTTGAGTGTAGGAGTTTGAGAACAGCTAGGGTCACCTAGCAAAACCTTGTTACCAAACAAAGAAAATCAACAGCAACAACAAAAAGGTTAGATTATATCAGATCATCTTTTACAGGGTGGTATGAGGTTTACATTAAAATTCATTCTGTATGTTTTTGAATTAAACCATGTAGTTTTTTTGTTTTTGTTTTGTTTTTGTTTTTTTTGGCACTGGGAATTGAACTCACAACCTCGCGCCTGTCAGACAGGCGCTTAAGTCACTGAGCCAAACTCCCAGCCCTAAAACCACGTAGTTTTATAGACCTCGACCAAAATATAAATTGGTTTGCCATAGTGAGAAAATTTGCAGTACAAAAAGACATACTGCAATATATATTTGATTCTTTTCTAGTTATGTGATCCTTCTAAACCCAAACACACCAAGTCTAATTTGCACAGTGGTCCTATAGCAGGTTCTCTCGCCTTGTGAGGTGGTTGTAAAACGCATATGGTTAAGAGAAGTATGGAAACTATGTGAACATTGTTGAGAATCACGCAATGTGATTTAAAGAGAAGGTTCAGATACAACCTGCTTTTACTGCTACTGTTGGATAATAGTTAAATGTTAACTTTTTATATATTGGTTTCAGGCCGAGATAGGAAGACAAGGAAAAAACAAAAGGAAAGAAAAAAGTTAGTGGGCAGATTTAGTCAACAGATAAACTAAAATAAGAGATGTCAACAAAGATGATGAATACTTGATCATGTTTTAAAAATTATTAGTCTATCCATTTTATCAAAATCATTTCCATGCTCAAAACTAGGAAGTACAGAGGAAATGACCTAACAAAGACCTTTCTGAGAAAAATGTAAAATGCAATCATCCATCTGAAAAGGTCTTAAAGGGCAACCCGCTCGGGCCTCCTTCTGTCCTTCAGACAGAAGCTTTCTTTCTCTCAATAAATATATTCCACTCTTACCCTCAAAAAAAAAAAAAAAAAAAAAAAAAAAAAGAAAAAGTCTTAAAAATGGAAAGATAGGCCATGTCTTTAACAAGTAAGTAATGTGATTTTCCTCAAAATTTACCTACATTTTTTATGTAATTTCAGAAAAAAATTATGCAAGGTTGTTCTCTTTACTTTCCTTTTCTGAGGACCTCAAAATACTCATTCTAATTTACAGGAGAAACACCTAACTTTTTGCCTGGGCCACACTAAGTGAAAAGGAATTGTCTTGGGCTATGTGAAAAAGATATATGTAGTTAATGTATGTAAATAACAAAACTTTCTTTTAAAAAATGCTTTTACAGGTGTGGCTCGTAGGTTGGACAAACCCAGTTTATGATGCTTAAGTCCTTTTGAAAAGGAGGAACTCACCTTTCAAGGAAAACCCGTTTAGAACAGGTGTACAGTCAGATAGACCTGAGAAAGAATCCTGAGTCAGAAACAGACCCAAGTTGACAGGGAAACCTGTTTGGAGGTAAACACGGCACAATAAATCAGAAGAGAAAGGATTTGTCTGGAACCCACTAATCGGTAAGTAAGGAAATAGTCCACTGTAGTCACCTCTCAGCGTGCTCAAACCCCCTCTATAAAGTGGTGTGGTATTTGCACACAATCTATGCACATCTCCCATATACTTTAAACCATCTCTAGATTATTACAATACCTAGCACAATACAAGTGTAGTCTATAGCTCGCTTACTTCTTTGAGGGAAAATAACAAGAAAAATAAGCTCGTACGTGTGTTTAGTATACTCACAACTTGTTTCTGAATATTTTCAATTTGTGATTGGTTGAATCTGCAGGTTTGGAATTTGCATTTGGGGAACGTTGGCTGTATATGAAGGAAAATAGGTTGCTTCTCTACTTCAAGGATGTACGAATGGGAAACTTGGTGCAGAAGCAAAACTATAAAACTATAGAAGATCCTGGAGGTGTTAAAGAAGATTCCTGACACTCAAACTGTAAGTCGAAAATGCAACAGGTTACACTATAGTTTTGGGGGGAAGGGTCCTGGGAATTGAACTCAAGGCCTCATGGTTTCCAGGCAGGTGTCATGCTCCTGGGCTATATCCCAGGCTCCTAGACTGTATTTTAAAAATTAAGAATTTCCATTCAAGGACAGACATCATGAGCTGTGTTAACAAAAAGGTGACAGAATGAGAAAAGATTTATATCCAAATCATACAAGGGATCAATAGTTAGAATACACCAAGAAGCATCAGGTGTTGTGTTTTTCTTTTTTTCCTTTTTCTTTGCTTTTTTTTCTTTTTTCGTACAATGGGAATAATACTAACAGCAGAAAGTGCTCAGCACAGACCTGCCATGTAGTGAACACTTACCGTTTACTATTACCAGTTTATCTGTCCTTATCCTCACTGACAAAGCACCTTTTGTGGCAAGTCATGCTACCTGGACCCCGAATTTCTGATTTCTGCAGGGTTTTACGCTGCTTGCTCACAGAGCTGCAGAGAAGCATACATACGAATATCCAGCCAGTGTCGGGAGCCACAAACCCTGTTTGACAAACACACCTGGATACACCAGAGGTTAAAAATGTAGGAAAATGATAATGGCTGCTCCCATGACACAGTGGGGAATATGCGACACTCATCACCCTAGCCGTGGAAGCAACTGCCAAGGACACCCGCCAGGTGATGGAGCAAGAAGCAGATTCTGTGTCATGGCCAGAGGTGTGAATCTTGTGATGGTCATGTTTCAACCTCTACGAGGCTGGGGGAGCACAGAGAGGCTTCGTGGAGCAGGTCCAGCTCCCCGGCCCGCTGTCTAGCTGAAACACCCCGCTGTGGTGGGTGGGCCACTCCTCTCCTGCTGGGTTTGCTGGGGACTCCCGTACCCAATGGCGAGCTGGCCACAGACAGTGGCTTTGCTCTACCACCGACCAAACCTGCTCCCTGGAAGTGGAGCTTTGACTTTTTTTTTTTTGCCTCATGACCTCAGCTTCAGGGAAGGCTTTGGCTTCCTATGTGTGGGCCAAAAATCTAGATGGTGACGCACAGGGCAGAAGCTGGTGAGTTACAGTTGGTGGCAGTGACCTGAGCTAGGTTCACTCCTTAGATCTGGATCGTGGATCAAACAAGTCAGCCAGGGCCACCCTGCTGATAGGGAAGGAAGGGAAACCAATATCCAGTTCCACGTCAGGTAGTGTCACACATAGACACACATACACTGTCTCCTTTGGTCCCCCACAAACTTGGGAAATGTACGTTCTCATCTTCATTCTACAGATGCAAAAACTGCTATTCAGAGAATGAAAATTGTTGGCCCAGTGTTACTCAGTTTGAAATGACTCCCTGAGGTTTGATTCCCAGGTATTTAATTCTGTAACCCCCAGGTCAGTTGGTTGTTTTTTCACTGCACCATTATTTGTATCTGCGACTCAGAGAGGGGACAACTGGAGGTGGATGGGTGCCATGGTGGCCTGGAGGACTCTAGGGAAGAATGCAAAGCTATTCCTGCCTGATCCTGGCCACGGGCTCGGTTAGCTTGTAGAAAGCTAGTTACACTTCCCAGCACTGTGTTTAAATGTGTGCTCCTGTGGTCAGTGGGCACTAGGTGTGGCTCTGGCTTCTCAGCAGAAACGCTGTTCTCATGAAATAATGACATCCTTAAAGTATTGTGCTTTGCTTGTTATTCAGACAAGACGCTACTTCCAGGAAATCCGCTACTCAATATGGATGGATTCCCTGTCCGGAAAGGAAACCAGATGCTTTCACAGCAGGGAAGAGCTTGCTGCCTGACTTGCAAGCCAGGTGGAATTTCATTTCTCTATGCTGTGGGATCTTGCACTTTAATAAAGAGGTTTCGTTAGTCACTGATAGAGATGTTAGTATTCAGATGTCTGAGTCTTGAGAGATCACAGGTATTTTTTGTGTCAGTGTTACTACAGCTCTTGCCCTGGTCTCTAAGACCCACGGCAGGGATACCCATCTTCATTGTCATTATCATCACAGTGAGAAGAGCAGACCATTCACTGTGTATTTGCTCTGTGCTGGGCCCCATAGTGAGCTCATTTTGTATTCACAGCAATCTTATACTACATTTTGCTTTAGGATTGATTTTAGTACAGATAGCAAAAAAACAAAAAACAAAAACAAAAAACCCCTCACCAAATTCAATGTTTTAACCACATGAAGGATTTGTTTATTTGTCATACAATAAGAAGCCCAGCTGTAAGCACTTCAGGGCAAGTATCTTCCCCTCCCTCCGCTGTGTTTCAGAAGCCCAGGTCTCTTTGCTGATGACTTTCTTATTCATATTTTCAGGCTGAAAGTAGGAAGCAGGGAAGGGTTATGTGACAAGAATTACAAATGTAAAAGTAGCTGACTGTACACCTTCTAACAAGCTATCTCAGAAACTCACAATTTGTTGTCTGGAAATGTGTTTCATGATCGCATCTAGCTGCAATGGAGTTGGGAAATCCAAGAGTTGGTTAATAAGAAAAGATTACCTATTGGCTGCATAACTAGCAATGCCTCCCTTAAGTAGTTAATATTTGTTCAAAAATTATAGACAAGGAAATGAAAATTAGACAAGTGTTTACCAAAGTTCACCTGGCTAGAGAATGCTTCGGCCCAGACCAGAATCCAGATATGTCTGATACCAAAGCTACATTTCTAGACTGTTCCTGTTGCCTGGTGGTGTTTGGGCTGGAGAAAGAGAAAACTTGGGAGTTCTTTTGGGAATAGTATGGAGGATTAATTTCAGTTTCTTGAGACCAGCACTAAAATCAATATATAGATGAAATGGAGGGCAGGTTTTGATGCAAGAAGAGAATGTATTTTTTAACAATTAGTGATCAGGTGTCACACAAGTGGTGTACAAACTCTGTCTGTGGAGGATTGCTGTGAGTTCAAGGCCAGCCTGGGCTACAAGATGAGTTCAAGGCCAGCCTGAACTGGATAGCCAGATCCTGTCTCAAAAAGACAATAACTAAATAAATAAATAAATAACCCCTGTCTGTGACAGGGACACTTGCACAGAGGCTGGATTACCTCTCAGAGATGCTCCTTGTACTGGCCAGGAATTGGAGTCTTTTTGAGTTCCTAGGTCTATGCAACAGCCGTGGCTAAGATAGAAGGACGCCTTTTGGATCCAGTAGTGATTGTTTCTGATTTGTCAGAACTAGAGTAACCCCATAGTTAACTGATGGCCCAAACTGGATCTTTTCTTAGAGTAAAGGAAGGATTTATTAACAATTACGTTGGGAAAAAGGGGGAATACCAGGTAGGCCCAGACCTACTGCAGGTTATAGCTACTCTCGCCTTAAGTTCCTGAAGGACCCAGAACCAGGAAGTCCTAGCCTTCCTAAGTCCTGACAGTTGGACAAGTATCCAGGAGGGAGCGACACCTCCAAGCCAGACCTTCCACTTCTATAGGCTGGACCTTCAAAGAATCCCTGTCTGTGATGGGGTTTGGTGACAGGTGTTGAAATGCAATGGACAGGTACAATGTGCAACAACTGAGGAGTCTGACCTGGTCTCGTGTGCCCCGAGTCCCTGCCGGTGTGACTCATTTTTAAGAGACATCGATCCTGAATAATGCGGTGTCATCTTCTGAGTCATGAACCCAGCCCATTGTAGGCTAGGAGGGAAACTGGATTTCACACATTCTGATATCCTTCTCAGCTTTTAAAAACTGCTTTTCTGGCTTGGTCAGTGACCTTGGGCAAGTCACAACCTCTCTGTCTGGTTTAGCCTCTCCTTGAGGGGAAATAAAACTGGAAATAATAATTATGCAGAGAAAAAAATAATTTAAAATCTTCCAGCAAAAGATGCCACACAGAGTCAAAAGTGTTATTTTTATGAGTTATTAGCAGGGTTGCTTCTTGTCCTATTCTCTCCCATTAGGCCACAGGGCATGGAGGACACACAGGAGTTGGCCAGAGACTGGTATCTGAGGGTGCTGATTGGCACTCGATACGAAGGAAAGGAATTGTCCCTGGCTTGTGTTTCACCAGTAACCTGCTCATGCATGGAGCGCAGTGCCTACTAGGTGGAAATTAGAAACCCACGGAAATCTCAGCCGTGTGTCTCATAGCAGGGGCAGTCCATTCAGGAAAACTTTTAACAAGCGTGCTGCTGAAATATTGTCTTTGTTTTTTTCTTTAATGCCTTGTTCAGCAAATATTGATTAATGGTCTCTGTGTAGCAGGTTCTGTTTCCTAAGCCCAGCGTGAGGTGCAGAATAACAAAGTTCTTCTGCCTGTATTGAATCTAGGGGTTTGGGATCAGTAAGGTTTGGAGAGCTGGTCTCCTGTCCTGATTTTGCATCTCTCCATTTATCTTGGTGCCAGGATAAATGCAGAACTGCTCTTGTTACCCAGTTCCTAAGGGAGTGAGACCACATTCCTTACTATGGCCTAGAAGTCTTTGGGGTTTGGCTCTTGTTCACTTTCCTGTCTCCTCTCTCACCCTGGTGAGCCATGAATTCCACAGCCTTCTCTGCAGGTCGGTGACTCTCCAGCTCTTTTGTATCCTAGGCAGTGGTCCAGCAGGCATTTTCCATAGAGGGCCAGGTGGTAGGTAGTTGCGGCATTCTGGGTCCTGACTGGTGCAGCTACTCAGTGCACTGTTGTAGCACACGAAGGCACCATAGACAAAATGTAAATAAATAAGCACGGCTGTGTTCTAAGAAAACTTTATTTACAAAAGCAGTTGGCAGGCTGGGTTCCACCTGCTGATCTCTGCTTCAGGCCTCTGCGCTTGCTGCACCCTTCGCTTCTCCACATTAAACACCTCGTCCCCTCTCTCTGATCTGACGATTACCCATTCAGGTCTAAGGACTTGCCCTACTGCCCTGGGGAGTCGCTTGCACCCTGTATTCCATACATATCACCCCCATGGGTCATAGAAAATGAAACCTGTGTTTTCGCCCCCTAAACTTTAAGCTTTAGTCATTTATGAATGCATTCACTGATTCACTGATTCAACAATATTTAATGTGTGCCCACCATGGGGCAGGGTTCAGGCCATGTCAGCCTTTGTGCAACCCCGAGGTGAAAATCTGTCACATAAAACATCCCCAGCACGCGCTTGTTGAATCAAAAGACATGGAACTCAGTAAAGAAGCCTGAGGCATAAGTGCCTGTAGTGAGGAATTCTCTTCACTGCTGGGCGGAACTTGGTCAGGAGCTTTTCTTTTACAGTTTTTTTGTTTTGGCCTGGTCTGGAATAGTATGGTGGCTCCATCCTTATTCCTTTTTCCTAGGTCTGTGGTCCAGCTTTCTGGTGACCTCATATGGCAGGACCAAAAGTAGTAGCTCTGACTTCCTAACTCCCCCCAGACAGGGGACTGACCCACGTGAATTTGGGGGGTCCCAATACAGTGCCAACATAGTGCACTATACTTCTTGATTTTCGCTTTTATTTTTAAATAGAAGATCTGTTTTCTTCCATTGCTCCTTGAGAGAGAAGGACTATCTGGGTAAGGAATTTAAACAGCGTACAGCAGGCAATGTTGAAACAGCTTCCTTGTAGAGTCTAAACCTTTTTTTTTTTTTTCCTCTTAGACTCTGTTTCTTTGAGAATGACTTTGAGATAATTGTAAAAATAAAGTTTCTTAATTATTCACATTACAGAATATTTTAAGTAGGACTTAAGTCATCTTGTTGATCTAGAACACATTCTAAACGTAAGCAGAATAGTTATTTAATCGGTCATCACCCACGGAACCAGATACAGATTTTTAATGGTTACTAGGCAGGTAATGTGTTTGCAGTCTGGAGGCAGAGAGAAGAAAATGGTCACAGCTGGTTACAAAACAAACATCAACCCTCCACAGTGTTTCTCATGTTACAAGAGCAAAGAGGAAAGAAGGCCGGACTAGGGAATGCGGCCGAGTATGCGGGGTAAACACAGGAGGCTGCAGAATGTTCTGGATCTGCACTTTGTTAAAATAGAAGGAGCCAGTCAGGGAAGTGGCAGCTGAACGGTACGCGGCTCTTCATTCCCTAATTTACCCCACGGGTGATAACAAACGAAACTAAAGCTCTGTTAGGCCCGGCCCTCCTCACTAACTAATCAGTGTGACCTGACACTTTCAGGCTGGTTGCTTCTGTGAGGGAACCAGAGTGAGAAGAAATGACTGCCTGGGTGTGGAGGAGGGAAGACCAAACAGGGTCACAAACTGATCTCTAGTTACCAAAGAAAAACAGGGCTGTGGGGCTAACTGACCAGGGACCCTAAACGCGTTAGTTAGCTAACCCCATTGCAACAAGTGCACATGCAATCAGTGGTAAGGAACTTCGGGAAAGTTCTTCTGTTGGTAAAGCTGTTGTGACTTATCTTGGACAGGTTTGTGACAATGCATTTTTATGTGTTTGTAGGTGGGTAAGATATTGACAAATGACTTTCATGAATAAGGCCACTTCCTGCTTCCCTGAGCTATTAAAATTTAAAATAAAATGCTATCTTCAGGCATTTCTGTTTCTGGCATGAAGAAATATTTTACTTTTGGCAATTTTCATCAAAAGTCAAGTGTCATCATTTGGCACTGCCCAATAGAGTTCAAATTCACATGTCTTTGAGTCAGCAATTTCATTTTAAGGAATTGATTCCATCTTCCTATTCATACATACATGCAAAAGTGGGTTTATTTACATTAAATAATATCCTGCCCACTCCCAGGAACCTGTAAAGTCGAGTCAAAATGGGAGGCTGCACTCCATGTGATGGTAGAAATTCACTTTCTACTCCATGCTGGTTTGCAGTGTTTGGAATTTGTATTGGCTAGGAGCATAAATCCTTTTTCAAAATGAATTTTAGTGGAAATATTATTCTTTTCAATTAATTAGGGGTTTGAGGCTGATGTTATCTGTGCTTAACAAAATATCTAGTCTGCTCATGAACTAAAAATGGTTTAAAACCATGGAAGAAGTTGTCTTGCAGCGAAAGGTTTATTTGGGGAGAGAATTTTGGTAACTAATGAATAATACAGAACATTGATCTGCGTTTCTATTTTTGTGCTGACAGCTTAGAAACCTAGAGAGCTGTGCAGGAGGCCCAGCGCTTTTTCCCAGCAAGTCACGTCAGAGACCCTTTCCTGGCGGCAGGTCACCCTGCCTCTGAGCCTGTGATGTTGCTAATTCTAGGCTCCCGGCCTCTCTCCTGTATTCCAGCGGCAGGGCTCTCCTCAAACCTGTCTCTCTTTGCCTGTGGATGATAGAAGAATGGTTGGAAAGATAAACACCCACTGACTTACTTACATTAAATAATACTCAGTCCACTCCCAGGAACCTGTAAAGTCAGGGACCTGCAGAAACCAGTCGTGTGACGGTGACCTGACCACTTCTCTCTGAAGTCAGGCTCATGGGAGGAAAATAGTACGGAAGAGTGTCCTAGCACACATCCTTCTGTGGGGTCTGTCACTGAATGAACACTGGGTGCTCCCTTCATTTGACACGTTCACGGTTGGGCTGTAATTCGTGTCTCCCTGCTGGGTGGCTCTGAACCACAGCGGTACACACATGATTGTCACATGGTTGGCATGGGACAACCCCATCAGATAGCACAATCTGGGCTTGTACAATACCACTGGTGGTTCAAGCTGGGCTGGAATATGTTAACCTTCCCAATAGCCTGTGTTATCTCTTAAGCTCTTTGAGTTTTTTGTCAGTTTGTTTCTGTTTCTGTTTTTGCTTTTTGAGACAGGGTCTCACAACATAGTTCAGGCTAACCTAGAACTGACTGTGTAGCCTAGGCTGGCCTCAGCTTGCAACAATCTTCCTGCCTCAGCCTCCTGGGTGAGTGCTGGGGGTCACAGGTGCCACCTCTCCCAGCAAGCTCATTGTTCATTACACTTTCATTTGCTTCTATGCCTTCTCTCTTTTCGGACTGCAAGATCCTTAAGGGCTGAACTGGTGTTATTCATTCATTCATGGAACAAATATTTAATGTCTGCTTACCCCACGGCTGACAGCTTTGCTGAAGCCTAGGGGATGAGAAGACGGATAAGACAGTGTTCTCCCTCGGAGAAAGCACACAGCCTTCTAGTCTCTTCCCAGCCAGGCGATCTCACTCAGGTTCGTGTCTCCTAAGGCCACTGACACAGACAGCACTCACAGAGGTGCCGGATCTGTGTTGGCTGATTGAGAAAATCCTCAAGCTCTGAACCCAGGATCCGCCCGTGATATTCACCTTGCACGTTTCGGTTTTGGCTGATGAGTGGTTAGTAAGTCACCACACGGTTTCTCAAGCCCTCTTTCCACAATGGCACAGTTTTCTTTCTTTCTTAGCGTAGCTGTTTCTGGACTCAGGAATGCAACCTTGGAAGGCTGACATGGAGGATGGCAATTATTCTAGCTCAACAATAGCCCGGGCTGTATGCTCCTTAGGAAGTGGCTTGCTGTTCCCAGGGACAAACAGCTCCTCACCAACAAAGGGGCACAGGAAGGGGGAAGGAGGGCAGGAAAGGGACCTTTTCCCGAGTGCCCACGCCAGCCCCGCAGCTCTGCATGCTTTGCCTCATTCAGAGAACAGCATCCCAACAAAAGGGGTGTGCGCTGCTGGAGAGAAAAATGCACATTTAGCTACGGAGCAGGGAGTTAGTAGGTGACATATGAATGTATATGCCTGGTATGTATAATGCATAATTTATTTTTAATCTTTATTTATTTATTTATTTATTTGGGTACTGGGACTCAAACTCAGGACCTTGCATTTGCCAGGTGAGCACTTATACTGCTGAACTATATCCCCAGGCCCTGTATTTATAATTTAAAAATAAGCGATTCAGCAAATACTTTTCTATGTGCTAGGTATCTAAAGGTATAAAAGCCACAGTGTTCCCTGAAGGAGTCCAAAAATTATAAAGAAACACATGCTAAGGTAAATGTTTACGTGAAAATTATATAACTGCATCTGAGAAGATTTCAGAACAGGCTGAATCTATATTTAATCCACTCTGTCCTAAAATGGCATGCACATATCATCCATGGCACCCAACATGATTTGAGTATCAACATGCAGTAGAAAAATCTACACCTAGTACAGCAAATCTGCAAGTACATGGATATCATTGTTCACTGTGAGGCTTTCAATGGAGTTGATTTAAAGGTTGCCCAACGGAAAGTATCAAGGTGTGTACAGGAATGTGGAACTGGGACACGGCAGGGTCTGCTGGTGGTATTTGAATGGCCCTGAATTTTGGAGATGCAGACCGACTTCCATTTCTGGGATGCAGAGAGGTTAAGTGAGATGCCCAAGGTCATGAAGCTTAGAGACCATAGGTGGGAACACTGACCCCTGACCTATCCTTTGCCTCCCATCCTCATTCATTTACTACTTCCTATTGTGCAGATGAGGAAACCGCAACCTGAATAACAAGTCATCTCTTTTGAAAGCGGCAATTCCCACAAGACTCTGCCTGCCAAGTAGAAAGCATAGTCAGCTTCATGGGAAAATCAAAGTTAATATTTATAAAGTGCTTACTGTGCGTGCCAGTATTATAAAGAATTCATACATATTAATGTATGTTAATCCCTAAACCACTTTACGAATGCACTTAGATATTTCTAAAATTCTTTCTTGCATGTGAGAAAGCAAAGGAACAAAGATCAAATACTTTCCTTAAATTGTAACCTCCAGAGCTGGGATTTGAACCCAAGTAGCCCAATCTGGAGTTTACCCCCTTAACCATCACTCACACAGCTCACTGGTGAGTGAATAGGTGGAAGAAGCAACTTCTTACCTGGTGAAAACTGGAAGGATTCTGCTCAGACAATATATTGTCCCCCCATGCCTCAATTTCCCCAGTTAGTCAATTTTTCATGCCATGGAAGACATGGTTTCTTCATACCATCACCTTGTAATACTCCGGAGAGGAACTCATGCTTGCCAGAAGCAAGGTTTTTGTGAGAATAATGTGTTAGTTTACTGAGATCCGAACTATAAGGAAATAGTCCCACTTCCAAAGTTGAGGGGAAGTGTCACAGGAGGTGAGCGGAGGGAAAGGTAGTTTGGGGACACAGTGGGGCTGAGACTGGCAGGAGAGGGGGCCCGGGCAGTACACTCCAGGACGTCACAGGCATTGAGAAAACCCTGCCTGGTGCCTGGTGCTTGGCACAGCACCTGGCACGGAGCAGGTGCTCCAAGCTTTGCGGAGCAAATGGATGCCTGCTTGGAAGCAGAGCCAGGCAGGGGCCGGCACCAGTACAGTGATTGGAGGTGAGAGGGCACCAAAGAAACACATGACCTACTTTATCACTTTGTTTCAGGTAAGTCATAGGAGGAGAGCAAGGGCTGAAAATCCAGTCAACAAAAAGCTGCACACAGCCATTGCAACAGCACCTGTATGGCTGGAACTACCTGCTTTGGGGCAATCCACTTCCTACCTGTCACCATCAGAGCAGCCCCGGTCCCACCGTCTGGCGTGTACTTCTCCAGCTTAACTGTCCTCACTTTCCCTCTGCAGAGGGTGCTGGGGTAGGGGCTGCAGGGCCATCTGGGGCCTGTCACCTGCTCCTTTGCTTTGGTACCAGGACAGCATCAGCCCATGGCACTTTTCTTTATCTCACCAGCAGGTGCTGACAGCTGAGCCATTCCACACACCTTTGGGGCAGAGAACTGCAGGTCGCCAGGGTCAACTTCAGAGCCTGGACATTGTTTCAAAGGCTGGAGGGAGAGACCTGGGGGGCCACTCACAGGTTATGCAAGCTGCAGGTCAGCGCATGCGTCACCGATGATGCCCTAAACCTAGGACATCTCAGAGTTGCACAACTTGTACGCAGGAGCACTTGTTAAGTGTTGCGGCAAGACTCTACATTTTTTATCGAAAATGTGAACCGTCCGCCCAGCACACAGTTAGACGACACGAAAGCTCTTTGCCACTAGCTGGTTAAGGTTGCTTGGTCGGGTGACAGCAGAGATGGGCATGACTTACTGTAGTGCTTGGCCTGGGAAGCCGAACACTGAGTACCTTGTACCCTGCTGGCCTTGGGCAGCAAAGGCTGTGATAAAATGTACTTTTGTGTGTGTGTGTGTGTGTGTGTGTGTGTGTGTGTGTGTGTGTTTCCTGGCAGTCTCATTTTGGGTTATAAATGGCTCATTATTTCCATCCGATAGATCCACTCTTGCCTCTGTTACATTCTCATCTGTGCTTTCTGAAATAACAGAAAGGTCGGTAAAATCATCACTGGCAAACCTTGCGTGTCCTGACCTTGAGCAGAGGCTGAATTTCCACGGTGCTCACCCCATCTACAGTTGATCTGTGTGTGAGAGGTTGGCTAGGGAGGGCTTCTGAAAGCAGGGGATATAATTATATGTACACTAAAGCACTTGGTGCCCGTCGGATGCCAGGAAGTGGCACGGACCTCCCCCTCACTCCAGCCCCGCAACCTTTTCAGAGGACATTGGGCAATCGTCAGAGGCTATAAAGTTGGAACAGCATTCACCCCAGATAGGTCATTTTCCCTGCAGGACAGCTTGGAGGCAAATTTTATTAAGTATCAAGTAGCTGACCCAAAGCAGTATAAATAGCGAGAGAGCATATGACAGGCCCAGAAATGAATGTGGCTGAAACACCAGGCTGAAGACATGGACTGTGTTTACTGCTTCCAGCACCTGCACAGAGAAGTCTGCCCAGCGACCGTCCAGGAGAGGTGCTGAGCCAGATAAATGGAGGGGCCAGGCTTGGGCTTAGAAAATGCATCTTCTTGCTTTTGAAAGCCATGGAACATGTAGTTTACCCAGGCAGTGGGCCCCAGGACGGAAGGCACTAAGTTCATTTGGAAGGAGAGACTGGTCCTTATTAATCTTCCCCAGGTCAGCCAAATGAGAGCTGGAAGCACAGCTTGTATCTGCTAGTAATTATAAGCACTCATGAATAGTCAAGAGAGACCCCATGCTGGAATTCTTCAAGGGAAACATGGAGGGAATTTTAATTCATGTCCATTTCCCTGCTGTTTCTTATCATTACTAAGCATTCTGCCTATGTAAATTGTTCTCTAGAGACACTGATGAGAACACAGCACTGATTTAGGAAGGACCATTGAGCTATCTGTTATAGCTTGTATCTAAAATGTGTCCTTGAAGTTTTGTATGTTCATATGTAGGCATTTTGGAAGGTGATTAGATTTTGGTGGCACTAATCTCATCAATGGATAAACCCATTGATGATATCGTAACAGAATGTACTGTTAGGAGGTGATACCTTGTTGGAAAATTAGATCCTTGGGAGAAGATCTTTGAAGGTTATGTCTATCTCCAGCCTCTCCCTCTCTTTGGCTCTTCCTTGCTGCCATGAGTTGAGCAGCTTCCCTTCACCATACCCTTCTACCATGATGTTTTTGCCTTTGAACCAGCTGACCATGGACCAAGGCCTCTGAAACTGTGAGCCAAAATAAACCTTTCCTTTTTTGGGTTGCAAATGTCAAGTATTTGTATCCCAGCAACAAAGAGAGTTGACCAATACACTGTCCAAGGACAGCTGCCTACACTAGCTGTTAACCTCAGTCGTCTCTCCTGTGGCTGGAGCTGCTGACACCGGGGAAGATAACCAGATGATCCTGCAATGTGGGGAGAAGGTGCCAAGCAGCATGGTATAAATGGGATGTAGAATAGAATTCGTATGCCCTCAGACACACCAAATTCCCCAAGTGTTTCTTTCCCTGCCTGCCACCTGCAGCGCATGCATACTTTGTGAGGGAAGACCTCTTCTTTCAGATTTCAATTCCAAAAATGTCTTCAGGGTTGGCAGTAGTGTTATTGTCTGACAGTAGCCACCTGACTATATCACTTCTTGTATGTTTATTAGCAATGAGTGTTTTTACTTTGTACCTGGAATGAAGACATAAAAAGCCACAGACTGTCAGAAGTGAGGAGACTATAGGGGCCCGATGCAAAGAGTTCTTCCCAGAGGACTCTGGGAATGAATGGGCTACAGTCTGCTTTTCCCATTCATCTTGCTCCCAAAGGCTCCTCCATCTAAGAGTTCACTCTGTTTCTTTGGAAAAACAACTCCAATGTGGCAATGCACCAGAAAGACTACATTTCCCAGCTTCCCTGGCAGTAGGGGTGGTACAAGAAATCTAAGGAGGTAATTTTGGATGGTCAGGATTGCTGAACAAAGTACAGGGAACCAGTTAAATTTAAATTTTAGTAAACAATGAATAATATGAATATACTCACGATATGTCTCATGTAACATATTCATGCATTTTTACTTGTCAAATCTGGCATCTCTACACTCAGGACTTCTAGAAAGCAAGACAGACACACCTTCTGTTTTTTTTCTCCTTTCTCTTCTTTCCTGGAGCTTGAGTGGAATATCTAAGCGTACTGCAACCACCTTGAGTCATGTGGCTAAGGGTAATAGAAGATAAAGCAGGAGACCTGGGTCCCTAATGATTGCACAGTGTATGTTCTTATGTATGAGGATAATTATTGATTTGTGATAGCCATTAACTGTGCCTCTAAGGCCAGGCGTGGTGGCGCACGCCTTTAATCCCAGCACTTGGGAGGCTGAGGTAGGTGGAGCGCTGTGAGTTTGAGGCCTGCTTGGGCTACAGTGCGAACCCAAGGCTGGCCTGAGCTACATAGTGTGACCTTGCCTCAAAGAACTAGGGCCAGGAGTTTGGCTCAGTGGCTTAAGCGCCTGTCGGGCAGGCGTGAGGCTGTGAGTTCGATCCCGGTGCCACAAAAAAAAACCAAAGCAAAACAAACAAAAAAACCAAACCTGTGCCTCTGTGATTTTTTTAAATCTGATTACTAGAACTGCTATGATATAGCCATAGTGAAGAACGTGTTGCTATTTTTTTATTTGCTTCAATCCATTTACTATGTGTCATTTGATTTTCCTCTCTTTTGTATCATAAACTACTCTACTTTTACTGACTAGATTTTTAGGAACCCTAAGAGAGGTGAGCAATGTTTCCCACATCCCTTTAAGTGGTGGTCTTTAACATGTGCTCATACATGTTGGTATTAGCTGAGTGTTTTGCAGACTGAATTTGTATATTACAAGTAATCATTTCTGGTAGTAGTAATAATAATAATAATAATAATCTTAAAGCAGAATGGTTCTTATTTGGCCTGAAAACTCAAATCCTATGATATTCTGAAACTGCAGAATTGTATTTCCAAAATAATATTGACAGCTTCCCTGACATTGTATAAATTTTAGCTAAGGACAGTCATGTGCCCAACTAATGTTAATTTGCAGCCACGTTGATAATTCAGGAATGATGTAAAACTTAACTCCTCCAGCTTTGAATGTCCACTGGAAGGCATTCTGGGAAGAGAGAGGTGCACAGAATTGGTCTCTCTGCACCCAGGCCCGAGCTAACTTGCTGAGCCAGGCTGGTTCTGTAGGGAAAGAGCAGACACCTGGGCTGTGAACTGTGTAAACACTGGCTTACCTCTCTGCAATGGAATCTTTTGAAGGTTAAGTGACAGTAAATAATCAACCAAGATCCCCCAGATTGGCTGCATTTACCTCCTCTGAAAAACAATTTTCCCCACGAAGACGAAAGGATTCCTTCATCAAACATTCAGAGAACAAGATCAGGCCTGGCCTGGCTGGCAGAGGCTGCCTG
>RJWM01023969.1:0-31137 GCA_004363535.1 Dasyprocta punctata | reverse complement strand
ATGAATGGAAACATGAAAATCTGGTAGGAAGTGACAAAAATAATCTCCCAAAGGTGGGACTTTTAAAAGGACAGCCTGTGTCTCCGCTGGAGAGGAAGCAAGGGAAGGTTGGATCCTGCTGCTGACCAGGAGGACCATGCTGCTGACCAGAGCTAAGCCACCTGGAAAGCAGGAAGCTCTGACTTGTCAGCGCCTTCCCGTATAGTAGATTCCTGACTCCTTGTGGTTGGGCAGTGTTTCTTCAGAAGGAAGCAAGAAAAAGAAGGCATCCTGGGCACCTAAATTTTTTTTCTGGGCACCTAAATTTGCAATGTGTGCTCAAAACAGCCTGACTCCTTTAAAATTTGAAGGCTACCTGACTTACAAAGAACAGAAGAACTGTTCCCTGAGAGCCACAGAAGGTGCGGGGAAGAAGAAAAGATTCTGCCCCGTCACCGTGCTTCCACTGATTAACACAGCCATTAAAAATGAAATCTGTTCCCCACACAAAAGCTGGTCCTGCACCCTCCATCCCGGAAGCACGTGTCAGTGTCAGCTGTCTCCGCCGTGTTTGTTTTGGTTCCCCCAGGCCCATGTGGGAGTCCGCAGGCTACTCCCTCACTCATCATCTCACCTCCTGCGGTTTCGGCCAGGAATGAAGTAATAATTCAGCAAGCTATTCGGGTCTCCCCAACATTCCGCCTGCACCATGTCCTGTTTTCCTGCCCCAGGCATTCATCCCAGCTTTGCATTCCACACAGGACAAGCCAGTCAGGGACTGCTACTCACACGCTGAGCCTTGAGCCTCAGTCAGAGTGAGCTAGAAGGCAAAGCAAAAGAAGCACAAATAATGCACCACTGTCTCCTCCCTGGTTCTTATTTCTTAACTTTGTGTCTCACTCGTCTTCTTATTCTTATGAACCTGGACCATGTGGAGCTTACAGATCTATTCCAGGCTGCTCAGTGTTTCCCGAGTGTCTTAGTTACTTTTTCTCATTGCTGGGACAAAATACCCAACACCCAAAGTTGGAGGAGGAAAGGTTTAGTTTAGCTCATAGTTTGTGGAGGTTTTTAGCTCATAGTTGGCTGGCTCCAAGGCATAGCAGAGGAGAAACAGGTTATGGCAAAGCATGGTAGAGGGCATAGCAGAGGAGAAACAGATTATGGCAAAGCAGGGCAGGCAGAAGGCAGGAAGCAGCAAGTGACAAGTGACAAGGGACAGACTTTTGCTGTCCTTTTATATTGTGTCCAGTGTAACCATGCTCAAGTATCACTCATACCCAGGGCAGGTTTCCTACCCAGAAATATGCCAAACCAATCAGTGAACTAATTTAGTAATCACACATCCTTAATCCCAGCACTGCACACTCTAGATCAGCCACCTCTGAAAAACCCCACCTATGACCACATGAGGCTGTGGGGAGACATCTAGACACAAGCCATAACTGCAAGCAACCTAAAAGAAAACAACTATATAGATTAAGCTTGTGAATGGATTGTTTAAAAATAACTTACTGATTCTCAAATCCTGAGAGCAACCTGCTGCAGCCTCTGAAGGTGTCTTTTGTGCGAGGCTTGCTTCCATCCAAGCCAAGGGAGCCTACAGAGCCTCACTGGGTACTTTATCAGCCAGTTCGTAGTCCCAAAGAACAACTTTGGGCCTAGTATTCATGCATGCTGCAGAATAAAAAGGCTTCCAAGTACTTCACCATAATAAGTTAGTCACAAATTATTTCAGGATGGTAGAAAAGCATGAGTATCTTGGAAGAAAAGGCAATTAAACACACACAGACTCACACACTACACACACACATCAAAACAGAAAGAAGCATCTGAGTTCTGGGAAATACTGTCCAAAAGTAATGAACATCATCTTAACCTAACTCTTAAACCAAGTTCATGCATAGGAAGATCCTGGGGGCTTCCTAGAGAAGACTTGATATGACACAAAAAGCTTTTTATTCTCCATGCAATGTAAATTTCCTTAAAGGGTTTTCTGTGGGTTTTGTTTATTTTGGTTTGGTGCTGGAAGATCGGGCCAGGCACTCAGTTTTTGTCACAAAATTAAGGTCTGGAACTTTTGCATAATGAATAAAAACAGTGAGGGACAGAGGACTCAGGGATTGGGAGCACATCTTGGGGAAGGCAGCCAAGTCTCTGAAAGACGATCACACAGATAAGCACTGGGCTAAGAGCCGACCGCACATTGTTATAATAGACATTGGCAGATGCTAAACCTAAGTACTGAACTGTGAAAGATGAAGAATTTCGTTAATAAACCTAAAAATGTTATTATGGGCAATGTAAGAATGAGCAAAGAAGTAGCAAGGAAAACTGTATCACATATTATATATTTTGGCTCTTAATTCTTAACAATAACATACCTACAATGATATGCTATTATCAAATTGGCCAGCACATCTCTTCAACTGTCAAAAGGCCAGTCTGAACAGGATGTATTTTTTTATATATAACACATACAAAGAAAGAGACAGAGGCAGAGACAGACAGATAGAGGATACACTGAGTAAACTGCTAAGGTTAACACCATAACCATACAGTTAACAGTAAGATTCAAGGTTGCTTGCCAGGCACAAACCTATAAACCCTTGCTTAAAAAAGCCAAGGCTCAGATAGTACCTCCTGAAAATCAGCCATGCTGGGATGGGGAGGAACCCACCAACAAGCCAGCTAGCCAGCCTTTTCGGTAAGCCATGCAAGTCATGTGGGGTCCAGGAAGAGAAAAGTCAGATGGCACCTCCTGTGAGCCTATTGGTGCACAGACTGAGAATCACCAAATTCTCCACCAACACCCCCAAAAGCAGCGGCTGGTTCAGAGGACAGGCTGAGTTGATAGCAACTGAGGTACAAAAAGCAACTGAATACTTGTATTGTTTGGTTGAATTTGCAGGCCTGGGGTCAGTGGTCTGAGCATCTATAGGGTGGATAACAGTGTGCAGTACAGCAAATATGAGGGATTTCCTTCTATCTTGTTTTGAAATGCAATATTGTTCTCACTGTTTTGTTTTGTTCCAATTAATTGCTTTACTTAATATTCTGTTTTGAATGGTTTTATTCTGTTTTGTTTTGGTTTGATTTTGCTATATCTGATGGAATGTATAACTATTGTGAAGATAACAAGATATACTATGGTAGCTATTATTGTTTTCCTATTATCCTGCTTCGAAGTTCTGTACCAATTTCACTGCTTTGTTTTGATTGGATTTATTCTGCTTTGTTTTGTTGAGTTTTATTATCTTTAAAAAAAAAAGCCTAGGCTTTGTCCTTTTCATTGACGAATGCTTAGCACATAATCAATATTTATTTCAGCTTTCACTTTATCAATAACAGTAGTGACCACCAGAAGTTTATCACAAGCCAGAAACTCTAAAGGTCAGGGAGTCTGGTTTCCTGGTTCACTAGTGCAATTCCACAGAACTAGAATAGGGAAGGCTGGCCAGGCACAGTGGCACATGCCTGTAATCTCTGGTCTCAGGAAGCTGAGGCGGGAGGGTTGCTGTGAGTTTGAGGCCACCCTGTGCTACACAGTGAGTTCAGTGTGAGCCTGAACTACATAATAGGACCCTGTCTCAAAAAAAAAATAAATAAATAAATAAATAAATAAATAAAGCAACCTGCTGGTTCAAAGGACCGGCTAAGTTGATAGTAACTAAGGTACATAAGGCAACTAAATGCTTGTATTGTTTAGTTGATTTTGCAGGCCTGGGGGCAGCAGTCTGAGCATCCCTTGGGAGGATGACAGTATGCAATGTAGCAAATATGGGGGATTTCCTTCTATCTTGTCTTTGAGGTCCACTATTGTTCTCACTGTTTTGCTTTATTCTGATTAATTGTTTTTGCTTTATTCAATATGCTGTTTTGATTGGTTTTATTCTGTTTTATTTTTGGTTTGATTTTGCTATACCTGATGGAATGGTCAAGTGTTGTGAAGATAACAAGATATACTGCAGTAGCTATTGTCTTCCTAGTATCCTGCTTTGAAGTTCTGTACCAGTTCTACTGCTTTGTTTTGATTGACTTTGCTCTGTTATGTTTTGTTGGATTTTACTATATTTAAAATAAAATTTTAAAAAATAGAATAGTGAAGTCTGCAAGCCCTGTCTCTATTTGCTTATCACCTTTTGTTTCTCGATTTGTTGCCCATGGCGTGTCTCCATGTATGAGTTCCACAGAGAATGGGAGCCAACATTTACTGAAGGCTTATGATGCACCAAGGATGGTCCTAACTGCTGACACATGTGTATGCCTCACAATAACCTGAAGAGGGAGGTAATAAGATGCCTCCCTCTTTGCCAGAGGAAAACACATAGGTACAGGAGATAGCAAGTCTGCTACACATAACCTCTGACTCAAGCTACAAGCCCACCTGCTGGCAGAAAGTGGTCAGCCCTTCATATTCTGGGTTTCTGTATCCCAGGCTTCAGTCAAGTATGGATCAAAAATATTTAGGCAAAGCACTATATCTGTAATGAATAAGAACAGTGTTTTTCTTGTCATTTTTCCCTAAGTAATACAGAATAACAACTACTTATATGGCATTCAGTCCTACTGGGTATTATAAGTAATGCAGACATAACTGAAAGTGCATGGGAGAACATGCACAGGTTCTATGCAAAAACCACACCATTTCTTATTAGCAGTCCTAGGTTTTGGTATCTGAAGGGAGTCCTGGAACCAAGGTCTTTCTGATACTGCTGGATGGCTGTACATGCCTAGCTAGTGCCAGCTACAGTTAGCCACTTCAAGCTTAGGATCTATTCAGAACTTTCTCATCTCTCCTTGTCCCTAGGTGGTTCCTGAGCTCCTGGACTTGTGCAGCCTTGAAAAACCTAAAGAAGGCATCTTATCCCTGGTACCCTCATTGACCCAACCCTTGCATGTTCTGAGTTGTGTGGCTGCTATGTTTGGTCCTCTGATGACTTCCAGGCCAGCATTTGCTTAAGACCTGGATCCCCACCTAGCCTCCAGCTATCGTGATCTCTGACTTACAGTCCCTTTGGGACCACCTGCTTCCTCTTGGCTAACTGTTAAGTGCTCCAAGCATGTTAGACCAGGATCCAGGGAGCCTCAGGAGGCCTCTCTGTGTTGACATGTTCCTCACCTACACATGTGGGGGGACATTGCACTAGTGCAGGACAAAGCTTCTCTAGGCTGCGTGTTTTCCCAGTCACCAGCTACCCCTCTCCTCCTACAGGGACCAATGGGCTGAGGACTATTTTGCTCAATTCTTATAGAAATCACAAGTAGACAATGTGTAGCACTTCCTTGTTAATATCCCTGAGTTTCAAAGGCCAGCGACTACCAGCCCTTACTCTTTGTGGGCTTCACCACTCACTGTCCTAGTAATAGAGCCAGCAGCTACAGCAGCCCTTAGGAACTCTTCCAGCAGGGAACAGGGTGGCTCTCCATCATTTTTTGCCATTATCCACCTTGAGTGTTACTCACCTGCAGCTGGCCATTTCCAGTGCCACTGACCTTTAATGTCACCAGTTCAGCCTGCTCTATTGAGATAGAAATTATGAACAGGCAAAAATACGCCATCTGGAAGAGACTTTATTAGAGTTAGGTCATAGCATCTTGGAACAGCACACAGCTGACTCACTAAGCACATGGGAAGGTGATTCACGTAGAAGAAAAATGGTGCATTTTCACAACATTGTCACATTTGCATTTCATCCCAGCAGGGGCCTCCTGGACCTGACTGAGGATGGCTGCAGGGGCAGGGTCTCCAGAAAGACTGTGGGAAGAGTCCTTTGGATGGGCCCATGACTGGAGCTTGCTGCAGCACAGCAAATGTGTCACAGAGGGGCAGCGCATGTTTGCCTGGTGTCTCCAGAGGCCAGCTGTGAGACCTCTGGGGAAGCTGCAGAAGAAAGAAAAATCTCAAAGGACCTCTTGAGGTGCACGGAGTCCTGCTCTCCCATGACATCGTCACATCGCTGCCCTGTCCCCTCTTTGGGGACTGCTCCTTCCAGGTCCCCCACTTCTGCCTCTAACTATTCACCTCTCACCCATCATTTTCCTCTTCTTCATAGGGGAAGTTTAGGGATTCCAATTTCTTCACAAATCTTACTTCAAACTACTTTTAAAGTGAAGAATCTGAAGCAAAGTGAAGAACCAAACACTGGTATTCACTAATTTCACACTAACTCTTCCTTAAAGTATAGGGGCCCAGCCTGGACCACACTGAGGGGAGGCGTGGAGAATAGGGAATGGGGGAGAAAACCACAAGGAGAAAATGTTTTGGAAGTAGATAGAGGTGGTGACCACCTGACATTGTGAATGTACTAAATGCCACTGACTTGCTGACTTTAAAGCAGTTAATCTTGTATTCAACAAATTGCATTCAAATCAACTACTTTTGCAAGCATTAGTGTCCTCTGGAGTGAAGAGAGGTTTAATTATAAAGGGGTGAAGAAATTTGGGGGGCGATGGAACTGCACTATGGTGGTCATTACATAGCTGTCTATATCGGCCCACACTTGTATCATCGTATACTAAAAACAGTGAGTTTTATCGTGTGTAAATTATAGCTTAATGTAAAAATGGAGAAGTATTCAAAAGACAGACACTAAATGGAGGCTACTGACCAAAACCCACCATAGATTATTTGCCAGAAGAATGACTACTATGTAGAAAGGACCACAAAAACATCCTGCAATTCTATTCAAATAAAATGAACAACATGCTGGCTTCTGTAGAATGGAATTTTCTCTATTATATTTCATCATTGTGTTATTCACTGCATGAGGATTTGATGGGGATGAACTTGCAGAGAATATAACTAAGATTTTCAAGATAGATATGCTAATATATCAGTAGTTACATAGCTATGCAAAGCAGCTCCACATTTAAGAATAGTCTTGGATAGCCAGGCATGGTGGTGCATGCCTGTAATCCCAGCACTCAGGAGGCTGAGGAAGAAGGATCACTAAAAATTCAAGGCCAGCCTGGGCTACAAAGGCCAGCTCAAACTGCATAGGGAGACCCTGTCTCCAAAAACAAAATCTAATAAGAATAGTCATGGAAGAGTAAGGGCTACAGGTTATTTGTGAAATAAAGTGGCATAGATTTCCAAGGTCAGCTGCAGCCAGAGTTTAAACTCTTACTGACTTAATAATTTCAAGCATAATATTTCACTCACTTCAAAAGTGTCCTTGCTATCCTTTGTTGCCTGACAAGCACTCTGAAACTTAATGGTTTAAAACCTGATTTTATTAGTATCCCCCACAGCTCTGTGGGTTGGCCAGGTCCAGCTGGGCAGGTCTCACCTAAGGATGTCACAGTGAGCTGGCAGATCTGGTTACAGCTGAAAAATCCACTGGGCTTGGTGTTCCACATGCTCCCCTGCATGGTGGCAGCTGATGCTAGCTCTTGGCTGATAGCCAGCCCAGTTGGGGTCCATGTATGTGGCCTGCACATGGCCTCTTTGCAAGGCCTAAGCACCACCGAGCACATAGCTGAGACCCCAGAGAGAGTGTCCCAGGAGCAAGCATTCCAAGACCCAGGCAGAAGGACTCCACCTTAGAAATCGTTCTATGTCATTTCTCCCAGTCAAGGATCAAGTCAAAGGCCAGCCCAGATTCCAGAGGAGGGTACCATGCAAGAGCATGATACTAGGGGGTGGGGGTGAGGGTGCTTCACTGGGGACAACTTTCAGATAGCTTCCAGAAAAGGAACCAGTCCTTACAATGACCTTGGAATGGTATAAAGTTTTCAACTATAGTGTATCATTTGGGAATTTAAAAAAAAAATTAAAATGAGTCTCAATTTTAGAAAGTATCCATCTTAGCAATAGACTACTGTCTAGTTGGGCTATTCAGCAAATATATATGGAGAGTTAGCTATGTTCCCATTGTTGCGTGAGGTCTTGAAGTCATGGTGTAACAGAAAATGGCCCCCCTAGCCAGTATACTTCAGTTTGTTAGCTGTCCAGGTAATAGTTCCTGCTCCAGATTTGGTTGTTTCTGTCTCTTAGAAATAGCTGGTCACTGTGAGTCACAGCTGGCCACTATGATGCACAGCTGGCCACTATGATAAACCCAATCCCCATTTGACAAGCCATTCTGCCTCTGTACTTCCTGCTTGCTTATCCCACATAAGCCCTAGACCACCAGAGATCAGGGCCTGATATTCTGGGAATGATTCTGATCAGTGCCTGTCAATGTAAACATCTGCCTCCAAATCCTGGGTGTTGTTTTGGTGTTTCTGATTGCCATTGCATCTGGGGCATTGGCTGGAAAGACCAACCATGCTGAACTCTTTAGTCACTGGTCATGGCCCTTACAGACAGAGCAAGAACCCCTCCAGTTCCCGACCAAAGGTGCACCTTCAAGATTTCTTGAGTCCCCTGAGATCTGGAGGATGATTTCTGGTTCCTCACTCAAGCAGCTCATATTGGACCCCACAGAGAGGAGGACACAATCTCTCTCTCTGTCTGCCTGCTGGCCTGCCTGATTCCAATAAGACTCCAGGGAGCACTCCAGTTTGTCAGTCCTGCTCAGTCCCTTTCAGTTCCATCATAGTCCCCTAAGCAAACAGTGTAGACTGGCAAACTGCTAAAACACACCTCTCCTGCCTGTAAAGCCAGTTCAAGATCTCTGAGCTGCCAATGCCACCATGATTGCCCTCCTTTTATATTGCCTCAGTCTTGTGCCACCCATAGCCTCCTGATACACCTGCCTGGACCTAAAAAATGCCTTTTTCTGCTTTTAATTGGCTGCTGTCAGTCAACCCCTCTTTGCAACTGACCTGGACTCAATCTCCCAGAGGTTCAAAGACTTGTACCCTCTTTAAAAAGCACTTCTGATTAATGATAATTCCAAGCTACCTGCTGGAAAGGCATAAAAACTCTGCTGCAGTATCTGACAGAAACTGGTTACAAAAAAACCTCCACAAATTTCTTGGAGCTGCAGGTTTCTATAAAATCTGGGTCCTCGAGTTCACAAAAGCAATGATGCTTACTCAGAATGTCAGCCCCTGGGAGTGCCCAGAAGCCTACCTGTGCAAATACTTAGATCCAGTCAATAAAGGCTGCCTCCTCCTCTGCCTCTGCACTCTAACAGCCACTGTCCTTCTGATCAAGAAAGCTGACAAGCTCACCTTAGACTGAGACCTAACTGTCCAGGTACAACATGCTGTCCTGGGACAAACTGTTCTAAAAATCGACCCCCTAACAGATGCTGAGTTCATCCTGTTTACAGATGAAAGTAACAGTTAGGAATGACTTCGATAGGCTAGATACGCTGTGATCACCTTGGACAAAACTGTTTTGGCCAAAACTCTCCTGCAGAAATGATCTGCACAGCAAACTGCTTCCTGCTGCTGTTTGGAAACCTGTCACCAATGACAAAATAATCTGGTCCAGAGGCTTAATCCCTCCAGGGATCTGACTGACTGAAACACCAATCCCACCCACCAGACCTGCTTCCACTGTATGTTCTGCAAGCTCAAGCCTCTGTGCTGCACCTGTATCCAGCTCAGGCTTTAGCGTATGTCACCAGCCCCGACTTCCCATTCCCTACCCAGAGTGAAAAGACAATAAAAGTTTGTAGGATGCTGCTGTAAAAAATCATCCCTAGATATGACCCACCCTTGATCATTGGTAATGACAATGGGCCTGCATTTGTAGCAGAAATAACTAAAAAACTAAATTAAACAAAAACAATATGCAGCAAACTGTTTTTTAAAAAAAAACAGCTTGTAACTCTGCTACCCCAGTCTTTACTTCGCTGCCCCCTGCTAGCTATGGTTTCTGTTAACTGACCTGGCTTCTGCTTACCCCAGTCCTTGCTTCCCAGCCTCCTGCTAGTTGTATTTTTTGCCTTAAACTCTATGAACATTGCTCCAAGAAAATGGATCAATCAAACACTTGACCAAGATTTGCTCCTAGGTCAAATTAACTCCTTCACGACCTTGCCAGAGTAATGTTACAGAATAGAGTGGTATAAATTATATCTCTTCCTAAAAACAATTTAAGAAAAAACTCTGTAATAAGAGAATTTTGGGGAACTTGACTCAGGCCCATCCTAGGATTACTGACAACCCTAATGTTACTGCCTCTAGTTGGGTCTTGTCTCAGAAGATCACATGTAATAGGCCCAGCAAAGATTTTCAAGGGAAAATAAAAGAGGGAGGAAATGTAACAGAAAATGCTGCCCCCTCCCGCAAGTATTCGTCAGTTTGTTAGTTGCCCAGGTAACAGTTCCTGTTCCAGTTCCAGTTGCTCCTATCTCTTAGAAATGGTTGGTCACTGTGATGCATAGCTGGCCACTATGATGCACACTGTATAAACCAATCCCCAGTTGACAAGCCATTCTGCCTCTGTATTCCCTGCTTGCTTATCCCATTTATGACCTAGATCACCAGAGATAGGGGCCTAATACTCCAGGAATGATCCCAATCAGTGCCCATCAACGTAAATAAGTCTGCATCAAAATCCTGGGTGTTGTTTCAGTGTTTCTGTCTGCCATTGCATGGAACATGTCCTAGTGCAGAGTAGGATCTAAAGGTGTCATGATGGAAACAAACAGTGCCACAGAAAGTTGCACAGAATCTGTATGGGCACAAGAGAAAGACTCTCCCTAAAGTGGTATGAAGGGATGTCGGGAAGAGCCCAGAGGGAGGGGACTTACAAGGAGAGTATGGACAAAGGAAGGGTAGAAGAAACTGGGGGAGAAGGAAAGGCATTCCCAGTGGGGATAACAAGACTAAAGCAAAGGAGAGGAGGCAGACCCTGTGTTTAGTAATTCCATGTGGTAAGGTGCAGAATCCAGAGAGAGATTATAAAAACAAGCATCCATTTGCATAGTCTTACATGGATGGGCTTAATCTGGTACACAGATCAAGTATTTGTTTTGTTTTCATTTTCAGAACGATCTACCAAGCCAGGTGTGGTAGGGTACACTGTAACCGCTGCACTCTGGCAGGCTGAGGGAGGAAGATCATGAGTTTGAGCCCAACCTGGGCAACTTAGAGACTTATAGAGACCCTATCTCAAAATAAAGGGTAGGGGAGATTAGCTCAGTTCAGTCCTGAACATACACACACACACACACACACACACACACACCAAACTACCACACTGTGTTTTTTAATTTTTAAAATTTGTTTCTAACACTTCATAAATAGAAAGTTTGACATAAAATACAGCTTATGAAAAAACACAAAAAGCATAGAAGTTAATTTGGCCATACTGGACCCAAACTCTCATCCTACAAAAATTGGCCAGAGCCAGAGCAGCTGCATTGGTCCATTCAAATTTCTAAAACAAAAATACCAAAGATTGGATGGACTAAAGAACAAACATTTATTCCCCACAGTTCTGGAGACTGGGAAGTCCAAGATGGAGGCCCCAGCAGACGTGTCTGGTAAGAGCTGCTTCCTGCTTCCTACCGGCTGGAGGCTGTCTTCCTGTCTTCTCACTGTGCCTCATGTGGTGGGTGGGGTAAGCCGCTCTCTAATATTTTTTTAGTACTGGGGTTTGAACCCAGAGCCGGTGCAGGGCTGCTTTCTCACCCCCACCTTCCATCCCTTTTTTTTTTTTTTTTTTAGGCAGAGTCTCTAAAGTCACTAAATTACCTAGCCTGGGCTTGAACTTGCAGTCCTCCTGCCTCAGCTTCCCAGAGTAGAGTCTCTTTTACAAGAGCAGTAATCCCATTCATGAGGGTTCCACTTTTAGGATGCGTTCACCTACCAAAATCCCTCTGGCATCACCAATATATTCGTGCGACCAGAGAATGCACTGAAGAAGAACATGACCTGGAGCAAGCAGGCAGAAGGGAAACTCAGAGAATGAGAAATGATAAAGTCGGAACCGGGACCGTGGTCATGGGGAAGGAGAGCAGTGCGTCGAAGCAGCAGGTGTAAAGGAGTTGAAAGGCAATGCTTGGCCCCCCTGAAATATGACAGTGAAGGGAAGAGAAGAGCTAGGATGACTCTCAAGTGGGAGCTAAGGAAGAGCTAGGATGACTCTCGAGTGGGAGCTAAGGAAGACACTGGGGGAGCCAGTTTGAAGAAGAGATAAGAATTGCATTCTTGTCCAAGTTGGTCCTGCACCTGAGGCCCACGAAGGTGGGAAGGGGTTGCCCACATTGGTCTGGGACTCAGAAACCAGTCAGAGCCTGAGGCGGAGATTAAGGTTCATCCACTGACTGGCGGCTGAAGTCACAGGAGCAGTATGATGGCCAAAGGAGAGGATGCAAGGTGAGGGGAGACTCGGGCGGGAACTGCGAACGGTAGCAGGAGTCTGAGCACTGGAGCCAGGACAGACTGGTTCTTAAACATGCAAACATGGCAGAAAACACATAAAGTAGTAATTCATCAGGATAAAACACCAGCGAGGTCACATGAGGTGGGACAAGATGTGAAAGAGGGTGGCATTGGGACGACCTTCACCAGCATGGCAGGAAGAGTGCCCAAGCAATGGAGAGAGCTCCAGGCGAGGGGGCTGACACCCAGTCCAACAGGCAGGGTGCCGTGCTGTGGATTTGGGACAGTGTAGGGAGAAGGGAAATGACTTGCCAGAAGGCTCTCCTATCAGAGGAACAAAGGGTTTGGAACTGTTCTCTTTAACCAGTTTACAGGATGTCTTCCCTGTAAGAAAGAAGCCCAGCAAACTACTTGCTGGTTCATTGCACCAACTGGTTCAATTCAATACTCACCACTTCTTTTCATGGGTCAGTCCATCAACCCTAAAGCAAACTCCACTCTATGGAGAGAAAAGGGGACCCCAGTGGCCACTCCTCTTGGGTTATGTGCAAGTCCTGCAATAAGATTTTCGTAGTTTGTTGTCAAGATATTTTACCAACAGAAAGCTCTGAGAATATAACATGTAATCTGATTTGGGGTTTATGTGCTTATCCTAAGACGTCCTGCTAATATGAATGGAATGAAAAAAATCTCATTCTTTGTCCTAAAGAGAGGATGTATGTTTGTTGTTCTCATTTTGCATTTTACTTCTAAACAAATTGTTTTCTTTAATTTCACAAAGAGTGAAAAAAAGAGTGAGAAAATAAATACCCTGAGTGTGCACCTTTCCACTGAAAAACTCAGCTGTGAGGCTCAAAGTAACGCGAGACTAGACTTGTGGGTTTTGGTGTTTGTCTGTTTGAATATTACAGAAATGACTCCTCCATGGAATCCGAAGAGCCCATAGTGACGAAAGGGCAGACAGCAGAGGAATTGCTGGTGCTCCTCACATCTGCAGAAGAAAAGGAGGCTGCCTGATTGAAAAGACTTCTCCCCGTGGGTCTAGTAAAGCTGATTTATAATCCCAGCACTCTGGGAGGATGAAGCAGGACAATCGGAAATTCAATGCCAGCCTTGTCTCTAAAAAAAATTAAAAAGGACTGAGAATGTAGCTCGGTGCAAAATTCAATCGCCAGTACTGGAAGAAGAAAGAGGAGAAGGGAGAGGGAGAAGAGAGAGGGAGAGGAAGTGGGAGAAGGGGAAAAGAAAAAGAAAAGAAGGAGAAAGAGGAGGAGGAGAAGGAAGAGAAGTTGAGAAAGAAAAGGGGTCGCCTCCAGACTGAAACAAAGGAGGCGAGCATTATGGTGGCCACATATAGACACAGGTGCAGAGAGGCCAGGCAATTAGCAAGCAAGCAGGGCAGGGGTCTGTATCTGGGGGTCGTGAAGCCCTGGGGGAGTGCTGGGAATGAGTGCCACGAAGGTGCATACTACACTGTCCTCGTGTGTGTGTGTGTGTTTGGGTGATACTGGGTCCTAAACCCAGGGCCTCCCACATGGTGCAAGGCACACATTCTCTGCCTACACTGAGTAAAAAGAAAGTGAACAAATCAAAGGGAATATAGAATAAAGAATGGACGAAATGACCTTTACAGTACACTGAAGGGCAGACGACACCCATTTGTTTATTCATTCAGTGAGTAAAGTTGTTAAAAACCAGACACAGTTTCTGCCTCAGTGAGCACACAAACTAGCCCCCATTGTATACACCGAGACAGTCCTTGCTGAAGTTCCAGAAGGGCGTTTTTACCAGTGCCCTGGCTGGAGAGCCTACGCCAAGCAACAGACTCGCTTCCTAATAAAGGGCCGGCCTCAAATAAGAACAAACCCGCTACAATTTGGACAAGGCTGCCTACTATTCGCTCAGGCAGACCTGGAAATATCTTACAGGTGGGGAATATCATTACTCCATTTGGGATCTGGCCAAGTCTCCAGACTTAACAGTCTCAGAGAGAATTAGTGTTTTCTAGTAATCCATCAGACAGGTTGGGTTTGAATGTGATTTTCTGTTGAAGGCACTAGGCACGAACTAACCCTGGACCACACAGCAGACAGACGCTGTAAAATCAATGCTTGTCCCACCCCCACCCCCACCACGCCCTGGGTGTTGGCTGCATGCGTTAAATGGGGGCACAGGGACATAGCCATATCCTTTCTGGTCGGCAGGATTTGGTCACCTTGGGAAGGAACAACATCCCTTCCAGACTGAAAGCCACCCGGACCTAGGTCATGATTCCAGGGATTTGGCAGCCTGGTTTACACTAGCAACCAAGTGCATAATTGCCAGGAACTGGCCGAATCCACAGAGACACCACTGACTTCTGAATGCTGACAAATGTTTGTAATATACCATAATAAATGGAAGGCTGACTCCTTTCGTCTGATCTGAGTCCCAGGCCAGGCGTTTCTGCACAGGAGGGAGACGTTTACTGAAATCTTGCTTTTCTCCCCCACCATCTCCCCTTCCAGGAAGAACAGAACTATTATCTGGGTGGCCTCGCAAATTTGTTTTAGATTTAGGTCATTACTATGAATGATTATAACATACATGTTCTCAGCTCATTCTGAATTCACTTCAGTGAGAAGCAATAAAATAATGTTCTTCCTTATTTTAGATTCTAAAGGGAATTAAGCATTTTAGAAAGACAAGGATTTTGACTGTCACACTCTCCTCCATTCCTGGTAAATTTCTGAATCTCCTTCCCTGAAACCAATGGGAAAAGGCAAGTTAGCACCCTCTGTGAGAAGAAGGGTCTGATTCAAGACTTCTCTTGGCTGGGAACAACTGGGATTGGTGTCTGGACACTAACACACCAACTTATGCCTTTCTAGTAGCAAACACATTTCACACACTGCAGATGAGGGGATACTAACCCAGTGAAGCGTCACAATGTGTCCAAAGCTCTGCGGCTGACCACAGAGGCAGGGCTGCAACCTAGGCCTTTTGCTTTCCAAGCCCTTGCCCTTCCTTCTGAAGCATCCCACCTTCCTGGTGAAACCCCAGCATGCGAGTGCAGCAAGAAGCTATAGCAAGGCTTCCCAAGTGCAAAGTGCAGGTGAAAAGGCAGGTGACAGGTGGGGCAGGCCATGTGGGGAAAGCTGCAGTGTGTGGTAGGAGCCATGTGTCTGAGGGTTCAGAGCCAGAGTCCAGGCCAGAAATTGGGGCTATAGCAAGAGCTCACTGGGGCCCCATTAAGAATTAAGATCAAATTAGATAAAAATGGTCTCAAGAACACAGTGGAATCAGAGGAGGAAAACTGGACCAAAGCCAGTGCTGGGCAAGCCCACTGCCACAGTTAGGAGCCTCTGACAGCTCCAGAGCACTGCATTCTGGCTCCTCCCCTGTCCCCTGCAGAGAGGATACAGAGCCAGACCAGGGCACGGCTAAGCCTATAGGTGGAGCCAGGGAGCTGCCAATCACAGGGTGGAGAAACAAGGCAGGCCTGTGCCAACCCTCTGTGGCCACATTTCTTCCCCATGTGGTATATTTTTTTGCCTGTTCTAAAAGATGTTGTTGATTCTGCTTTATTTCCAGAACACTCGCCTAAAGATGCATGATTCACTGTCCCAACTGTGACCCTTTTGAGAGTGAACAGGAGAGCTGTTAATAGTGATGCCTTTACAAGTCATAAACCAGGACTAACGAGGTCATGCTAGATGCACCGTCACCCTTAGCTTGTACACCCAGCACTGAGAACTCCAGCATGTCTGGGCCCAGCTGGCAGAGGATGAGGCAATCTTGCTAGGCTTGTTTATGGGACAGGAGGGGGCTCCTGGGAAGTAATTTGCCCCAAGGGAAGAGAAATCTAAGTACACAAATCAGGTTCAGTGACAGAAAGACAGAGCCAGAGGGGAGGAAATATTCTCAGTACCACCCAGCACTGGCTAGTCTCATGTCCTCTGGGCCCATGTCCAATGGATTTAAAAAGCTGGTGACACTACAAAGAACTGCTTCATTAAAATTTCCATGGAAACTTGAAAATGCAAGGGTTAGCCAAAGTCTGTGCCAGTAACTTCAGCAGCAACACAGGAGGTGCAACTGGCACTGTGTGCTGGGTGGGTCATGGGTGGAGTGTGGAATGTGGCATCACCACAGCTGTGGACCATGACTTCACCCCAGTAAGGGAAGGATGGAGAGTAAGAAGACAGGGGTGCCTTGCCATTGTAACTCTGAGCATACAAAAGCTGTTACCAAGGACTCACTAAATTGTCATGAAGGAGGGTGAGAGGGGCTGGCATTTCACACAATAGAGGAAAAACGAGGAAAATCATAAACAATGGCCACTGTGTTAGCCCACTTTTTGTCACTGGGACAAAATACCTGAGAAAATAAAATTGAAAGGAGGAAAGGTTTATTTGGGCTCACAGTTTTGGAGGTACAGTCCATGGTTGCTTAGCTCCATTTCTTTGGGCCCATGGTGAGGCAGAGGTTCATGGCAGAGGGTGTGAGGGAACAAAACTGCTCATCTTATAGTGGCTGGAAGGTAAAGACAGAGAGAGAAAGAGAAAGGAAGGGGCCAGGACAACATATACTTTTCCAGAGAATACGCAAGTGAACCTACTTCCTCCAACTCAGTCCAGCCTCCTGAAGTTTCCACCACCTCCCAATAAAGCCATAAGCTATGAACCCTGATATGGATTAATCATAGACATGGTCAGAACCCTCATGATCCAATCACTATAAACCTTCCCCTGTGAGCATTGCTGCATAGAGGACCAAGGTATGACACAAGAGTCTTTGGGAGTGGATCCAGATCTAAGCCATAATAGCTATTGTGACTTCAATTTCATCCTGAAACTGGTGAAGCCTTAGAGACTTAAGGAATATTTCTTCTGGCCTGGCTTACGGGGTGGCCACAGGGTTGGCACAGGCCTGCCTTGTCTCTCCACCCTGATTGGCAGCTCCCTGGCTCCACCTACAGGCTTAGCCGTGCCCTGGTCTGGCTCTGCATCCTCTCTGCAGGGGAGAAGGGAGGAGCCAGAATGCAGGAGCAACATATACTTTTCCAGAGAATACTCAGGACTGAGAATGTAGCTCGGTGCAAAATTCAGTCACCAGTACTGGAAGAAGAAAGAGGAGAAGGGAGAGGAGAAAGAGAGAGGGAGAGGAAGTGGGAGAAGGGAAGAGAAAAAGAAAAGAAGGAGAAAGAGAAGGAGGAGAAGGAAGAGAAGTTGAGGAAGAAAAGGAGCCACCTCAGCCTGGAGAGCCTATGCCAAGTAACAGACTTGCTTCCTAATAAAGGGCCGGGCCTCAAATAAGAACAAACCTGCTACAATTTGGACAAGGCTGCCTACTATTCGCTCAGGCAGACCTGGAAAGATCTTACAGGTGGCTGAGTCTGGCACTTGTGTTTGGTTTGTTGTCTAGAGCTGGGATTGCTGATGTGACTGCTGCACCCGCCCAGGGGTGGAGCTGAGATACAGTGTAAAGGAGGCGGGTCTTCCTCTTGTTCATTCCGCCCTCTCTCTCTCACCAGCGTGCCTTGCTGTTTGGAGGCAGCCATGAATGGCGGCCCCGCCACACCACGCTGCCTTGGAGCCAACTGAGTATGGACTGAAACTCCTGAAAAACTGTAAGAAATAAACCTTTCCTTCCCTAATTTTGGGCATCACGTATTTTGTCTCAGCAACAAGTAAAAAGTAACTAAGACAGTATTCATACAATGGAATACTCCCTTGAAGAAAAACAAGGGCAACCACACACAACATGAATGAATCTCACAAACATCAAGTTGACCAAAAGAAGCCAGACCCCAAATGTCCATTCATATAAAATTTACAAACAAGGAAACTGAAACTGTAGCTTCAGAGGTAAAAATTGAGGTTACCTTAGGAAGGGACTAATGAACAGAAACAGAAAAGAGACTTCTGGGAGCTAGGGGTGCCTTATTTCTTGATGTAAGTACTGGTTCTATGGGTTTGAAAATTTATTAAGTTTACTATTTACCACTCTTCTGCATTTGACTGATCCAGCAGCCTGGATTCAACAAGAGAGTGTGAGGCTCTACCTCTTGATGGGGAATGGCAAAGTAACATTACAGAGACCATGTGGGCTGAATAATTTTAATTAGTAGTCTAAATAAAACTTGTAACCTCTCTGTTATGGTTTATATCTAGATGTCCTCCTAAAGTACTTACAGATGAGACTTTGGGGAGGTGATTGGATCATTGGGGTGTGATAGTTATGGATGGATTAGTCCACTGGTAAATTTATAGTTGTGTGTGATATTGGGAGGTGAAACTTGATTGGAGGAGGTGGGTCACTGGAGGTGTGGCCTAGAAAGATCTATCTCCCTCCTCCCTCCTTGATCTCTCTCTCTTTGCTTCCTGCTGCAATGCTGTGTCATGAACCTTTTCTCTGCCATGCTGCACTGTTTTAGAACCGGCCAACTATGAACTGAAGCCTCTACAGACTGTGACCCACAATAAACCCTTCTGCCTTACAGTTGTAGGTGTCTGGTATTGTATCTCAGAGGGGACAAAGTGACTGAGGTACCATCCAAATGCAAATGAGAATGCAGCATCACTTTGGGGTAAAGACAAATGCTTAGAAAGGTAAAGAAGACATTAGGAGTAGCAGCAGGCAACCCACACAAGACAAGGAAGTGTATTCCAGTCTGGGGCATTGTGACCCATAACTGTGGCCAGTGGAATAGAATGTATTTATGGATCAGTCCCAACAAAACCACGAGATAGGAAAGAGGCAACACACCAAAAGAAGAGATAATGAAAAGCAGCAAATATCTACTGCAGACATCATTTACTATAGCTGATGGTCATCACAGGGGAAATTCTTAAACCTGGCTTGCTGAGAATGAGGAAGTGTGTTCTCTCCATACTGCACTCAACTCTAAGATTCCAAAGTTCTCTCCCAAACTCCCATGTCAGATCCATTAGTGTTAATATTATATCTTTCAAAAAAGTATTATGGATCTACTTGTAAAACATACATCCAAGTGCAACTACTGAGAGCAATCGTGTTTAATTTCTCTTTGAGCTCTTCTCAAAATACTCCCTGGGCTAGGAACATGTGTTAACACTTTTCCCTCTGGTAGTTTGAAAACCTTCCACATTGTTTTGACCACACATATTTCTGTTAACAGCCATGAGTCACATACAGGAAAATTAACTGAGGGCTGCAGGTGTGGCAGGCTGAACTTCAGCACCTGTGCCTCCTCCCTGGGGAGGATCTCAGGGATTAGAAAGCAAGCAGGTGGCTATGACACCATGGAACCAGATGACTCAAACAGAGGCCTTGTCGATTTACAGTTTACGTGGGACTCTCTATCCAGTAGGGATCAGCCAAAGCAGAAAAAGATGCTTCCACCTAAGAAGGCCAGGATGGCTGCTTCCCAAGAAGTAGACTTAAAATCGTGCCATTAGAAGAAATACACATTTGTCTCCTAGACTAGGTCAGGCATGGACAAACTTTACCTGTAAAGGATTAACAAGAAATACCCTAGGTTTTGAAGGCTCTGTTAGTCAGGTTTCTGTTACCGCCACAAATATCTGAGGTATCTACTTGAAAGAAAGGTTCATCTGGGCTCATGATCTGAGAGGTTTCATCCCAGGTCATTCAGCCATGATGCTTTTGGGCCTGGAGTAAGGCAGAGTGTGGTAGAAGGGTATAGCAGAGCCAGTTGCTCATGGCATGCAGCCAGGAAGTAAAGACACTAAAACCAGGAGCAAAGTCCTGAGATCCCATCCAAGGGAGCCCCTCTGTGACCTAAATGATCCCCTACTTCCTGAAGGCCCCACCATCTACCCATAGTACTGCAGGCAGAAAATGGAGACTTTACCACATGGGCCTTCCGGGCGGGGGTTGCTGGTCTCTGTTGCAGGCACTCATCTCTCCTGTTACGCCCCAAATGCAGTACTCAGTGAATGAGTGTGACTCAGGGCCAGTAAAGCTTTCTAAGAAACAGCTCAGTGGAATTTGGTGACAGTCCCTGGATTATACCAAAAACAAAAACAAAACCTACATCACAGAAGTAAATTGTGCTGGTCATTGGGTTACAGAAAATCTGGGCAAAGCTGGTCTGGGTAGAAAACAAAAGGGAGGCTGAAGCACCCCTTATCCTACCCCAACCCTCCACTCCTTCCTGCTATGGAATCAGATAACAGATTGCAACCCACCCTCCTGCTCACACCCCCTGAGGTTTCAGGTGACAAATTTGCACTGCACTCAAAGGGACTGCGGCTTTATTTAACCCTGGGGAGAGGGCCAGTGTTCTCTGAGGAAATGAATGGGTGTCCTGGTTATTCTTCTTGTCACTAGGGCAAAATATCTGACACCCATGACTTAAAGACAGAGAGAGGATTTGGGCCCTGTGGTGTCCATCCATGCTCCAAGAAAGGCCTGGCAGGGGAAAAGGTGCTCAATTCATGGAAGCCAGAAGCAGAGAGGCAAAGGAGGAGCTGGGGACAGGAATACAGCCTTCCAGGTAACACCCCAGTGACCCACCTCTGACCAGGTCCTACCTCCTGACATCAAGTCTGTGACAGCGTCCCTGAACCAGTCACCTTACACACACACACAAACTGGGGGACATTTTAGACCTAAACCATAACAACAAGGGACCTGGTGATCTGCAGAGACAAGAAGAGCATCTGCAGGAGCAGGAAGAAAGTAAAAGTTCTAGAGCTAGTGCTATCAGACATCTGGAGGGACACCCAGAGGGGGCTTGTTCAGACAGCTTTGAAAGATGTCCTCTCTCACCATCTGCCAAGATCCAGCACTCTCACTAGCACTGCCTTGTTCTAATTTTCCTTCCTAGCTCATCTCATTACCTGAGTAACTCTCCCAAGAGCACCCGTGCCACGACCCACGCAGCTCCTGAGGTTCTTGGGGTGAAGGACCGCGAGAGAATGTGAAAAATAAAGAGACAGACAAAGCTAGAGTCAGGTGACGCCCTTATCCTCCTGATGGGAGGAAAGGAACTGCTTCACCAATGCAGCGGGTTTATTTATATACAGGGAAAGATGATGTCAATTTCAGCCCCTCTGCCCAGCAACCCAGGCCTGGATTGTTTAGGAGCCTCCTGTTTTGCTTGGGTGTGGGAGCGTTTTTCACGTGGTTGACCCAGGTGCTCTTTGTTACTTTGGTAAGTTCACGTGTGGGTCATTTTCCAGCTTCAACGGCTCCCAACACACCCGAGCCACCTACAGGCAGGGATGTGGTCTGGACAGCTCACTCCTGTATCCTCAGCACCTCGAATAGCACCTGGTGTGTGGATGATAGTCAATCAATATCTACAGACCAAGTGGATGAATCAAAGTCCAACAGGCTTGGGGAGGCTAATTTTATGTGTCAACTTGGCAGGGCCATGGGCCCAGATATTTGGTCAAACATTATCCTAGATGCTCTGATGAGGGAGTTTTTGGATGTGTTTTACACCTAAATTGATGGATTCTGAGAAAGCACATTGCCCTCCGTAGTGTGGGTGAACCTCATCTCATCAGGTGAAGGTCTGAATGGAACAAAAGACTGAGCAAGAGAGAACTCTGCAGCAGGTGTCCTTTATACTCAAACTGCAGCACCAGCTCCTTTGGGTCTCTAGCCTCCTGGTCCACTCCGCGGATCTGGGTTTGCCAGTCTCTGTAACAAGTCTGTATACAAACACATCATTGCCATCTCCTTCCTCATCGTACCTGTGCAGCACTAACAGACCCCGTAGCCCATAGGACCACCTACCTCCCTCCTCCTTCCCCTATTCCCAAAAACAATTGCCAATGGGACTTCATGGAGGACCTCTCAATTGGCTAAGGAATTTTCCTCAGTTTTCATTTTATTTTCTTCTATCACTTGTCTTTGTGGTAAGTTGGCTGTTTTTATTGTTTGTTTGTTTGTTTGTTTGTTGAGACAGGGTCTCGCTATGTAGCCCAGGCTGGCCTCAGACTCAAGGTGATCCTTCTGCCAGGCTGTCTTGGGGATCCTCCTTTGCCCAACAGTTCCTCACTCCCTGGTAGCTCTCTGAGGCAGAAATACTTGGATCTGCTTCTTTAGTGGTGCTAAGTGTGAACACAGATCCAAACCACATAGCCAGTTGTCTTAGTTACTTTTCACTTGTTGCTGAGACAAACTACCTGACGCCCAAAATTAGGGAAGGAAAGGTTTATTTCTTACAGTTTCTCGGGAGTTTCAGCCCATACTTAGTTGGCTCCAAGTCAGCATGGCATGGCGGGGCTGCCGTTCATGGCGGTTGCAAGCCACAAGCATGCAAGCAAGAGAGCAGGTAGAAGCCTGGAAGCACAGAAGAGGAAGACCCGCCTTCCCTTATGCTGCATCTCAGCTCCACCCCTGGGCAGGTGCAGCACTCGCATCACCAATCCCGGTGCTACACAACAAATCAGTAACAAGTGCCAGACTCAGCCCCATCAAAAGTATATGAGGACTTGGGGGTACATAGTATATCACCCAATACATTCCACCCCTGGACCCCCAAGGACTCATTTACATCCTTAATATAAAAGACAGTTAGTCTATCTCCAAAAGTTGCCAAAGTCCTAACAGTTTCAGCACTGTTGAAATGTCCAAGTCCCAAATCTCCTCCGAGATCTATGGCAAACTCTTCACTGTAACCCCCTGTACAAATGAAAACAACGTTAAGCACTTCCAACATATAAAGGCACAAGATAAACATTACCGTTCCAAAAGTTACAAACGGGAATACAAAGCATTGGAACCAAAACAAGTCCAAAATCCAGCAGGGCAAACATCAAGTCCTGGAGTTCTATGCTCAGCATCTGAAGCAATCTGATTGCAAGCTCCAAAAGGCTTGAGTGATTCCATCCCTGCAGCACTTTCAGGAGTCTTAACTTCCATAGCTTTCCTTGGACGATCCATGTTCCTTGGCTTCACCCTTACATCTTTACACATTGCTCTCTGCAGGTGGGGTGGAAGCTGCCTTAGCCTGTTCTCGAATTTAAAACCAGTGCCATGTGGATGCTGCCAAGGTCCACTGCACGCTGGAGCAGTAGCCGGCTTTCCTCTCTCTTGGCTGTAGGGGTCGACTGCCTGGAGCGCTGAACTCTCTGCACCTGATTGTGAGGAACAGCTTCTCTATGCTGCTGCCATTCTGGAATCTGGCGTGGCCACTGCAATTCTGGGACATGGCGCAGCTGCGACCCTTTTAAAACCTCATGTGGCCTCTGTTGCCACTCCGGGACAAGGCACTCTGCAGCTTTTTGTCACCACTCTGGACAGGGCACTCTGTGGCTTTTTCTTCCAAGCAAACTCTTTCACTTTTGAAGGCCTGAAGTTGCAAAGGGTGGAGGCCCGCTGCTTCCCAGGATGACCTCAGGCTATCATTTTTATTCCTTTGTTCCTTCTCAGTAATCAAGGTCTCAGCTCCATCTTTATAGTCTACAGCTTCCTGGCCAAACTCACAAGGTTTTAAAACACCATGCAGGGCTCCTTATTCTTTGTTTGCAACATAAATCTGGCTAAGAGCCCCCAACAAAATCCAGGCCACCATTTCAATGTTTGGCTGCCTCATAATTTCTCTCTGTAGAGTAACTAGTCCTTTGTGCTTAATCTCAGTCTCAGGCAAAGTCTCTGGGCACGGGCAGAATGCAGACAAACTTTCTGCTAAGCCACAACACCCAATACACCAGTCATTGTCAGAAATGGAATCTGAGGGTGATCTGATTCTGAACGGGCATCTCTGACTGTGGAGAACAGTTGGTAACAGGGAGAAATGCAATCAGCAAGATAATCAGGAGCCGTGGCAATCGTCTAAGGAGATAGGATGTGGACTATGGTGGTGGTATAAGTTGTAAATTATCTGACTGGGAACATAGTTCAAAGGAGGTAATAATAGCATCTACCTTAGGGTGTGTTATGGTTTGTGTCTGGGTTTCCCCCCCAAATCCTCAAGCAGTCATGGGGGTAGACCTCTTGGAGGCAGCTGAATCTCGAGTTTGTGATTGGTTCATTATTTTGTGCTTGGATTTGGGGTGTGAGTGATACATTCTCCCTAGGGCGGGTGCCTGCTTATAACATAAGGGAGGAAAAGAGGCTTGTTCCTCTCAGGGACCTTTTGCTGTCTTCTGCCACCTTGAAGTGTTGCTCCTCTGCCATGTCACCCTGCTTTGGAGACAGCTGATAATGAACTGAAACCTCCACAAACTGTGGGCCAAATAAACTTTTCCCTCTTTTACTTTGAGCATTGGGTATTTTGTCTCAGCAACTAGAGAAAAGTAATTAACACAGGGTGCTTGTAAGGATTAAATGTATATAAAGTGCTCGATTGGTCAGGATAAGCTGGGTGATGTCTCCATAATAAAATGAAAGGGCTCATGGCTTAAAATGACAAAATTCTACTCTTTGCTGCACTGCAAGTTCATGGGCTCTGTATCATCCAAACCTGGAATGCAGAACCTCTCTCTGGGACTAGTGCAGAAGAAAATAGAGTGGACAATCACATGCTGTCTCTTAAAAGCTTCCCCCTAGATGTGACACAGGCCACTTCGATTGTCAAATAGAGATGGACCAGCTTCCTCTCCAACTAACTTGCTTTCTATCGCATACTTGGTCTTTGGCTTTTTGCAACTCCTTTAAGAAAACATAGAAACCACTCTTAGTTCCTAGGCCATCACAACATGGATGTGGAATGCAGTCTGCAGACCCTAGATGAAGGCAAATCAGCTGGTCATCTCTACTCCAAGGGAGCAGGAAGTGAAACCCTACCAGAGACCCTGGAAGAAAACTGAAAGCATATTTGGACCACACCAGCAGCTACCTAAAGCGTTCAGCAGTTTAGAAGATGCTTAATCCCTGGTAATTCTTCATCATCAGAATCATCATCACTGAAGTTTTCTGAGACTTGATTTCTATTTTTCTCCTGGGAGTCACCAAGCCTGTCTTTACATTGTAGCATACTTTCAAAGCAGAGGAAGATGAGAAATGATTCCAGTATCAGTCTTCATCAATTGGTAATGTGATTCTTTCTCTTCTACCTTGCATCTACTTGCAAGGTTGGATTTGGGAAGAATTTGCATCATTCTCTGATAAGAAAAGTTCAAAATGCCTAAACTTCTTGTGTAAACAATATGTTTATGCTATATATCAACTTTCCTGTGAGAATCTGAATTTTTGATGTATATTAGACTGAGGGTGCTTCTGTAACCAGCCACTAATAAAACCCTTGGTCTATGAGTCTCTGAAGAGTGTTCTGGTAGACAACGTTGACCCTGTGTTGTCACCGTTATCGCTGGGAGATTCAATGTGAATTCCCTGAGGAAGGATTCTTGGAAGCTTGAACCCAGCTACCTTCAGAATTTGCTGCGAACCTTTTATCATTCCTGATTTTCCTCAGTGTCTTAGTTACTTTTCGCTTGTTGCCGAGACAAAATACCTGATGCCCAAAATTAGGGAACAAAAGGTATATTTCTTACAGTTTCTCGGGAGTTTCAGTCTGTGCTTAGTTGGCTCCAAGGCAGCGTGGTGTGGCGGGGCAGCCACTCATGGCAGCTGCAAGCAGCAAGGCATGCTAGCGAGAGAGAAGGCAGAAGCACAGAAGCGAGCAAGAGGAAGACCCGCCTCCCTTACACTGTATCTCAGTTCCACCCCTGAGCGGGTGCAGCACTCACATCACCAATCCCAGCGCTATACAACAAATCAATAACATGCGCCAGACTCAGCCCCATCAAAAGTATATGAGAACTTGGGGGTACATAGTACATCACCCAATACACTTGGTACCCTTTTCGCTGTCATAAATCATAAACATATGTACAAATATATATTAAGTCACGCTGATTCTAAAGAATTACCAAATCTGAAGATGGATGTGAGAACCCTCGATATAGTAGGTGTCAACAGTAGGATGTATTAGAACAACCTTGACTCACTGGAATACAGCAAAAGCACCCTTTGGGAAAAGGAAGGATGAACAGGCAGGAGGTGAGAAGCTTTTAAAGCTGGATGGCTATGGAGCTGCCCAAGATATTCCAGAGGAGCTGGGCTTCTATGTACTAAAACCTATCTGTGGGATTTGTAAATGATTGATAGCTCCAAACCCATGAGAGTAGGCTCCCTGGGCCACCCAGTTGTTTATGTTATGCCGGCTAAAGTCAGACACAACAAATGGCAGCTCAGGTGACACTTTGGTTTTTGTTCTCCTCTCCAGCTGGGAGGGAAAAGGGTTCAAAAAGTACCCACAGGTGAGTCTTTTGATACATTATTCTTTCCTCCAAGAGGTAAGGGAAGCCAGGCGTGGTGGTGCACCCCTTTAATCCCAGCACTCAGGAGGCTGAGGCAGGAGGATCCTAGTGAGTTCAAGACCAGCCTGGGCTACAGAGTGACTTTAAGGCCAGCCTGAACTGCATAGTGAGACCCTATCTCAAAAAATAGGGCCAGGGATTTAGCTCAGTGGCCTAAGTGCCTGGCTGGCAGGTGCGAGATTGTGAGTTCAATCCCCCTTACCAAAAAAAAAAAAAAAAGAGGTAAGGGAAACATTAAATCAGTTTTCAGGGCTAGTGTAAAGTTTTAGATAAACCAAGGGGTCCAGGGATTCTCCAACCAGCCTGCCAGTTCTTGAGCCCCATGCAGTGCTACTGCAATAACTGTCACTACCCTACCAACAGCCCTTACACCCAGCCAGGATCTTGCCTGGCAGCTGCACTGTTAGCCACACAGTTGCTGAAGGCAATGCCAGAAGAATAAGCACGCAGGAAGGAAAAGGCAATTCTTAAAAATAGCTTGGCATTTTATGAATAGCACATCTGAATGTGTTTGTAATTTCATAAATACTGGCAGGATCATCTCAGCCAAGGAAAGCCACAAAGAAAAAGTGTTACCGGGGCACAGTGTCCTTGCCTTTTGCATCAATGGGTGGAATGTAAACTCTTGGGCCACTGAAAACAAACCTAGTCTCTGCAAACAATGTTTTTTACTGTTATTCCTACTGGAACTGCAGGGAAATGGGTGGTAATGTATAAAGAGAAAAGATCTCCAGATGGACACATCCCTTTAGAATTTTATCTTTTTAATTAAGCCTATTGGTACAATTTTGATATATGTGATAATAATACTCATCATAAGGAATTTGTACCTGTATATGATGTATCTTGATACCTCCTTTCTTTTAGAATTTTAAAGAGCAGTTTTAGTCTGGTAAAAACTCTCACAAAGTCAGATGTCTAACCTTCAGAGATGCTAGTGACTTTCTGACCCAATACGCATATTTTAGAGAAGATCAGTGTGAGCTAACATGATAAAAAGGGAGTTAGGAAAGCCTTGCCACTTGGACATGGAATACAATTATTTGGCCCTTTGCTGCAAAGAAATGCCTTTGCCTTTTTCTGAAATCTTGAATTCCCAGATCCTAATTACTTAGACTTCAAGCTAAAACCCAATATTGTCTGTGGGTCACTTTCTCTCTCTGTACAAGCTGTGCTGAACTAAAGCATGGGCTCCACGAATAGGACTCCAATGTGGAGACCAGGACCATCCTCAAGGGAACAAAAACCATGAAAACAGCATGGCTGCTCGCTGGACCACGTGGGTCACATATAAATGCTCACAGAACAGGGGTTACTTTCTGATAGGACCTCCTGAAATTGAGCTGCTGCTTGGCTTTACCTTTCTGATACAGAAGTTGAGTGCACTCCTATGGTAGTTTTTGTTGCTGAAAGCTTCACAGTGGGGAGGATGCACCACAGTGAATGTGACCTCTTCGTCACTCCTGATAGATCAGACTCTTGGCCCACTCTGGGAATATCTGACTTTCATTACCTTGTGCTTGACTTTCTGGATTAGCTGCAGTTTGCCACGGTGAATCTCCAGCCTAACTCTCCTACCCACGCTTTTCTTCTGCATACACATCTTACCAGGCACTGAATTATTCATTGCAGCTGTTCCCAGAGAGGCACTGGTTTTTCTCCCCAGGCTGCGCACTAGATTAATGATCAGGACAGAAGGTAAGACATTATGTAAGCTCATGTTGAATAAATTCATATCGTAACTTCCTGAACATTCAGGGTTCCATCCTAACTTATTTCTGAATGTGCGCTGTGCCTTTCTAGGTAAGTGGCAAAAAAATGCTTTATTGCAAAAATGCTTTTGTCCCCTGCACATAACCTTTCACACAACCGCCCAATGGAGAAAAACAAGTGGTCATGAGAAAAAAAAAAAAAAAGTAAGGTAATGACTACTAAATGGAAAACACGGTTTTGTAAGGACAAAAGATAGAACCCTGGAACGTGAGACTGTACTGGGAGAGGTAAACAGTGAGGACATTAATGACCTTTGCTTTGAGAATTGTTTCTAGAAGTTTCCCTGTCTTCATGAGGAAAACGCCCCATGCTGCCTTTCCTAGGTGCTATAGATGCTCCGCACCCGAGCTGATTCCTGAGCCCGCAGTCACAATAAACGTCACCCATGTGACGTCATGGACAGCAAAACTATTCGGAGCTGTCTCTGAAGCTCCCCGTAAAACCAAGGACGGGCTGAATTATTTGGAGTCAGAGTTTTAGGGTGGCAGGTCCCACGGTGGGAGGCCGCTCTGGGGTGCCTTACCTTACCGCTTGGTCAGTCTATATCCTCCATGGGGTGCCCTGACAATCCTAAATTCTGCTTCCCATGGGGCCATGCGCAATCCTCTGGGATTGTACTTCTGGTGTCTGTGCTCTGTCAAAGCACTGCCTCTCCCTGGGAAGCTTCAGCTTCTTTGACCAGAGTTGTGCTGCGCGTGCCTTGCATCTCTAGCCAGAACAGAAAGTTTCATGGAGAAACGAGAAGGAAATCACCTGACTTCCTAAGACAGACCTTTATGGTTAGTGGAACTTTACCTGGTTAAGCCCGGGACTTTAACTAGAGATGTCTTGTTTAGACATAAAATGGTAAAGAGCATAAAATGTTGAGCATATAAAAGTATGTTCATACTCTGGATTTTTAGTCTGTAGTATTTATGTGACTAGATATGACTGTGATTGCAAAGTCCACACGATGTGTTTTCATGTGAACACGCCAGTACAATGCTCCGCACTACCACGACGCCCTTAAAAAATAAACCTTTAGGAAAAGCACACAAAATCTCCATGTGCCACTAAGCTCTTGCTAAAGCGTCTCAAAGCGCTGTGGCTGCTAGGAGACGGTTTCGCCCCGCCCCTTTCCCCGCCCTCTCCCAGTCCCGCGAGCCCTCTGAGCTTTTAATTGGCGGGAGGAGAAAAGCCTCCAGCCAATCAACGTTCTACAAGGTCCTCCTGCCGCGCGTCTTTCAAAGGCTTCGTAAGTACCAATGAACGGTTAAAGACCTAGTCAGGGAACCCGGAGGCGGAGTATGAAACAAGGCGAGGCTCTGATTGGTTCCTAGAAGACGCCGTGAACAACCTCCCCCAAAGATGCACCAATGAGCCGCGGGGATAGGTGGGCTCGGGGCCAAGCGGCGGCTGAGCGCGGCGAGAGGAAAGAGGCCGCATCTGTCCGGGCGGGCGGCGGCCAGAGATGAAGCCGGTGAGTCGGGCGGGAGAGGGCTGGAAGAAGCGGAACCGCCGGGACAGGAGCGGTTCTGGAGTCCGGTTCTTGGGCGGTGCTGGTAGCCCGGACCCGGTCGCCACCCCACTGTCGCGGTAACCGGCCTGTGGGTCGGGGAGGTGGCGCTTCCCGCCCGGGTGCAGAACGAGACCCGCGGAGCAGGTTCGCGACACGGAGGAAACTGAGGCACAGAGGACTTACGTGGGGTAGCGGCCTATGTGATACCCTAGTCCGAGTGTCTGGTGGGACTGCCCTGCGCCCCCTGGAGACGATCGTGTCCGCGAATGGCATCCCATTCAGACACGACACAACTACCACCACCACCCACACCCCCCACCCCGGGCCACCGGGCTGCGCATCGCTTTCTCCGGGGTTCAGAAGCCCCGGACCTGGGGAAGCAGAAAGGTCCAGCCAGATTTGACTCACGCACCTGGCAAGGAGAGGCGGTGTGAACGGGCGACGCAAACTTAGTATCTTGATTCAAAAAAATTGCTTTAAAGGAAAAACACGCAGGCAGGCTGCCAAGGCCCCACCTGACTCCGACCACCTGCTACCAGGGTTGGCAACCTATTGTAGACCCCGCGGATAGGTCCAGAGCAGCTCAAAACCACGGTCTACATTGACTTTGTCATGTGATCTGCAAGGGGCATGCAGGGCCCTAGTAGAATATAGCTTCAGAGCCAGGCAGGGCACTAGGCGGTGACACTTGCTAATCCCCGTTTCCACTGGGAGGACGTCAGCTGCCCTTCATCCTGGCCTCCTGCTCCACCACTTGTGCCCAGAGGGAAGAGTAGCTATCCGATCCCGAGCTGGGGGAGGAGCATGAACATTTTGATCTTCATTCCCATTCCAATATCTTTCCTATCATCAGTTGGTTCCAACTAGGGAGTGAGAAAAGGGGGTGTTTTTGTTTTGGTCCTTACATTCCAGCGAGAAGTCTTTGTGATTTCCATCGTTTTGGCAATTCATGAAGGTGGCAGCGGACTGTTCACCTGTACTCCACCGCCAAACTGCTAGGCTGTATGGGTTTTGTTGTTTTGTTCGTTTTTGTTTTGAGCCATGGGGCAAGTGGAACCTTCACCAGCTTTGTCTCTGCCTCCACCTATACTTTGATCTCACAATTCCTAAGTACAAAAGCTGTTTCTCTTTTTGCCTCAGTTGCATTAGCTTCTTCCCCATCTGCCTAGAAGCCTCCTGCTCTTCCCTCAGAACCCAGTGAAGCGTCTCCTCTGTGCAGCCTTCTGCGACTCCTACCTGGCTGGTCCCTCCTTTCTCTGCTCCACACCACATGGTTCCTGCTTCCATTCTTACAGGGACACCTTTCTCCCGCAATCAGTGCACACACTGTGTCTACCACTGTGGATCTCTGCATCTTCACAGCTTGGCAAAGGAGAGTCTCAGAAATGTTTG
>RJWM01023968.1:0-31362 GCA_004363535.1 Dasyprocta punctata | reverse complement strand
GGCAAAGTAAAAGAGAAAAGTGAATTCCAGGACCCAGGAAGGATCTAAAGGAAGAACTGGAGCCCACAGGGAAAGCTGAGAGAAGGAACTCAATGCAGAAAAAGGAGGTGGCAAGATGCACTTTGTCCCTGACTCCCAGGTCACAGTGTGAGAGGGGAACCTTGAACCTCAGAGACACAGTGAAGGTGGGTGACTCCAGCGGCCTCCACTAAGAAATGTACCAGTGAAATGGAGGGGTTAATATTATGAATTACAGGAGCTGGTAGATGACTCCAGTCCAAGTGTACACTGGAGAGAGACCTGAGCCAGACATTTTAGCGAGGAGCTCACTGAACCCAGGATTTAGAGCAGTTGTGGGTTGACTCCCTCTCAGGGCTCCCAGTAACTGGGTGAGGCACAACCATGGAAGACATCCAGGGTCAGAGAGTTGAGGTCACGTGTGCAAAAGGCACCCAGAGTGTTGTAAGCTGAATAACTCAGGTCCTGACCCCATAACTGGAGCCCAGGATCAGCCTGAACTTCTATGGAGTTGAAAGCACTAGATTTAGCATGCTGTGCATTCCTACTACAGGCTCACTGGGATTATCCAGCACCACATGCCGATCCTACTGCAGGCCTGCTGGGATCATCCAGGATGGATCTAGCTCTGTCTGTCTCCTTTGTCTACCAGAGACAGAGAAGACACCCTCTGAAGTGGACACTACCACAAAGTTGTAGAACCCTGAAGATAATCTCAGGTTTGAAATCACAGAGAAATCTGTTTTTTTTTCCTTCTTGCCCTTTTCCTTTTTTCTTTCTTTTTTTCTGGATTTTGTCTGTGTGTGTGTGTGTGTGTGAGTTTGAACATTTTTTTTTAGTTTTTTGAGTTTGGCTTCTTTCTTACTTTTGTCTTTTCCTTCATTATTTCCCTCCTGTCTTTTTCACCAATTTCCTAAAGCTTCGGTAATCTTTCTTTGTCCTTCAGTTTTGCTTCTAATCTCATGTTCTTCTTTAATCTTTTATTCCTTCTATACCTTTTAAATTTTCTCCCCAAGGGTAAAATTACCCTAATGAGGTAGTAACTACTATATACAATTTAGTGGCTTGTTTTAGATTTTGTTGCATAAATATGAATCTTGAAAACATGAAGTGGCAAATTAATGGAAAATAACACAGTTTGTCATTTTCTGAACTGTGCTTAATGCTACTGTTATTACTGATTGTATCACTTTAGACAAGGTGACATAGTTGTGATCAGCTTTTCTTCTTTGTACACCAATACTGGGATTGGTTGAGGTCATAAAAATACCATAGTCCAACAGGAAACAACTCGGTGTGAGGCCAAATAGGCAGCATTTTTTCATCCCTAAGAAATTGAAGAGGCAAGATCTTAGGGAAGATTAAAAGGCCAAAAGCCAGATACACTCAGAAGACATCACTAAAAAAAAGTCATTTCTTGAGGAGGCCTCAATACTAGTAACAAAGTTAACTACCATGTGCAAATTACAAGTAATGACACAGAAAACAAATTTTACAATACAGAATGGAAACAAGATACAACCCCAGACATTTAGCTCACTCAAGACAAATCCAGGAGGCACTGAAGTGGAAGAAATCAAAAGCCATCCAGCTTAACTTTCTAAAATGGTAGCAGCACAGGCAACAAAGCAAGATACAGCCCATACGAAAAAAATTCAGAAATAATTTCATAGATAACTAAAGAGACGATGACCAAAATGAAGGACATGGTTAGTGAATCTAAAGTGCATAGAGATAAACAAGAAGAGGAGCTCAGGAGAATTATGGAAACTATGAATGCCCAAGATAAAGGACTGGATTTCACGGAACAGATTCAACCAGATATCCAGGAGATTAAAATTTGTATTGGAAGTATATGTGGCAGAATCAAACAACGTGAGGACAGAATACAAACTGATTCACAAATGAAAAATCAGATTGGCAGAATGGATCAAGAAACAAGATCAATGAATATGCCACATATAAGAAACACATTTAACCCAAAAAGAAATTCATAGACTGAAAGTAAAAGGATGGGAAAATAATATTCCATGTGACAGGAACCCAGAAGAAAAAGTAGAGGTACCAATTCTACTTGCAGACAAAGTAGATTTCAAGCTAAGACTTATTAAGAGAGACAAAGGTCACTACATACTTGTAAAGGGAACAATCCAAGAGGAAGTGATAACAATCATAAATACATATATGCATCAAATACCAGTTCACCCAATTGTATAAAACAAATCAACCAACATGAAAAATCAAATAGGCACTAATACAATTGTAATGGGGGACCTCAATATTCCACTTACAAATAAACAGATAAACTGGACAAAAGACCACATACTAGCCCATAGAACATGCTTAAAGTAAATGAAAAGGAATTGGAATTATCCCACACACATTATCAGACCATGGTGCAATGAAATTAAAAATCAATGGTGAAGAAAACACAAAAAATTCCATAAACACATGGAAATTAAACAACACCCTCCCGAACAACAAGTGGGTCACAGATAAAATTAATGAAGAAATTAGACAGTTTCTATGATTAAACAATAATACCAACACAACATACTGGAATGCAATGCATATGGGATGCAATGAAAGCAACTCTACAAAGTAAATTCAATGCTGTGAATTCTCGTATCAGGAAAACAGTGAGTTCAAATAAGCTAATGTTAAACCTAAGCTGCTAGAAAAAATAGTGCAAGTTAAGCCCAAATCTTATATGAGGGAGAAAATTCTAAAGATTAGAACAGACTAATAAAACAATAGAAAGAATCTATAGATGGAAGAGTTGATTCTTTAAAAGATTAAATAAGACTAACAAATCCTTAGCTAACTTTATCAGAAAAAGGAAAGAAAAGACTCAAATCCATGCAACTAGAAATAAAGAGAGTGAAATCACAGCAGATCCTGCAGAAATCTACAAGATCATCAGTACTCACTTTGAGAACTGGTACACCAGTAGGAAGACAGATATATCTCAGTTAATAAAGCTGAATCAAGAAGATATGAAATTCTAAATAAATCAATATCAGTTCATGAAATTGAAGATGTAATTAAAACTCTACCAACAAAGAAAATCCCAGGTTCTGGTGTATTTACTGTTGAATTCTACAAAAAAAATTAGAAAAGACCTAATGCCACTACTCCTCAAACTCTTTAAAGAAATCAAAATGGAAGCAATAACTCACTTCTGGAAGGAAGCATTACACTGATACTAAAACCAGAGAAGGATCCAACCAAAAGAGAGAATTACAGGTCAATCTCCCTAATGAACAAAGACACAAAAATTCTCAAAAGATATACTTACTAAAGCCAACAAAAAACCACATTTCTAAAAGGAAGTTGGAGATACTCTCAGAGTCCAGTGAAAGACAATAAAAATCTGAGCATACGTGAGTTTGGAATTTACATAAAAGCAATCAAATATTTATTTATTTATTTATTTATTTATTTATTGGTACTGGGATCAAACTTGTGACCTCACGCTTGCCAGGCAGGCACTTGTGCCACTGAGCTAAATTCCCAGCACAATCAAATTCTTGTGTGTGTGGTTTTTTTGTTTTGTTTTGTTTTTGTTTTTGTTTTTGTACAGGGGATTGAACTCATGACTTTGCAATTGTCAGGCAAGTGCTTGTGCCACTGAGCTAAATCCCCAGCCTAAATTTTTTAACTTATGAGAAACAAATAAATCTAAAACATAATGTTTATAGGATTCAGAAAGAATATTTATTTAACTTTATTATGAGGCAACACATACTTTCCTGTACTTTTAAATACAGTTTTGGAAAATATTCTTAATAATCCTTTTTATGCACTTTATATTTAAAATTTGTTTTAGTCATTTTGAAAAGACTGCTTCTCTTCTAATTACTTGTGTGTTTTACATTCTAAGCCTCAGAAAGTTTGTTTAGTTAAAAACAACATGATCTGATCTGAGCAGCCTTCTTGTGGCCCGGGATGACAAAAAGACCACAAAAAAACATGGTCTAGCTTTCTTTAAGCTATGCTAATAACTTTGTGATCTAAAGCCATTTATGAGTCTATATGTAAAAAGTAAAGTTTTATTTATAGACAGGGTTACTCTAAGGAAGAAAATCTAGGATCAGGCTGTATCTTTTATACCCTGCTATATTGCACGTCTATTTATGTTACTTAGCTATTCCTTCGTATTTTCTATGCTAGCGTGATAAATCATCAGAGAACCTGTTTGGGGTATAAAAGCTGGACACAGGATCATTGCTGAGTCTCTTAGAATCACTCAGCCTCTGTGTTGGTAAAAAACCAGACGTGCTGTGTAGCTCCTGCTCACACAGTTGCTCTCCCTGAGGTTACTCCCCACGGCACTGGCATCTGTAGCAGAAACACCGGCCTCAATCTTTGTTCTCCCCACAGCAAGCAGTAGTGACGCTGCATTATACTCAGTAATCAAAACACAGTATGCCTGAGGAAAGCACAGCGGAGATATACTTTTTTCCAGAACTATATTCTTATCTATTTTGCTTTTTATGAATATATGTGGTTATTCTGTTATTATTTTCTGCCTTCTTTATTTGTTCCAAAGATTATACTGCCATTCTGTATTCCTGCTAGAAGAAGGAAAAACAAAACATCTGAAAATCAGTAGCTATCAGATAAGTAAACATCAATGTATAGTTATGAGAAGAAACTAAAAAATGCATTGTGTTTGTTAATTCAGTCTTTTACTATGTAGTATTTCCAAGGCAGGCTTTACTACATTCCTAGAATTCAACTTGATATATCCAGAGTAATAATGATAAGATGTTTGCTTTGCTTACTGTGGGGGAAAATTAAATATTCAATTCTATTAAAACAAACTTACTTCTCAGAAAGAAGATCTAAATATTAAAACATCTGACATGAACAGATGCTTCTCAGATCAAGAAGTAAAAACATAAAGTAAGTATTTAAAAAATGTTCAGTATCATTGGTCATTTGAGAAATACAAATTAAAACAACACCAGGATTCCACCTCACTCCAGAAAAAATGGTTAACATCAAGAAATCAAACAGTAACAAATGCTGACAGGGCTATGGGGAAAAAGGAATCCTTTTCCATCATCGGTGGGTGGTGGGAGTGTAAACTGGTGCAACCAATATAGATATCAGCATGGAGAGTCCTCAAAAAGCTTAAACCAGAGGTTCCATTTGACCCAGGTATTCCCCTTCTTGGTATCTTCCAGAAAGCGTGAAAAGCATCATACCACAGCAACATTGGAACACTGTGTTTATAGCCCCACAATTTGTAATAGCTAAATCTTTGAAACAGCCCAGATGGATGGATAAAGGAAAGATGGTTTTTATATACAATTGAGTACTACTCAGTCATAAAAAAGAATAAACTTGAAACACTTTTAGGTAAATAGATGTATCATGAGACCATAATTTTAAATGAAATAAATTGGATACATGTTTAAATGCTGCATTGTTTCTCTTGTATGAGAAGCAAAAGTTCAAATAATGACCAAAATGAATGATAGATACTGGGAAGTAGGAAGAAAATGTTCACATGGGAAGGGGAATAAGGCAAAAGGGAGGGCGAAGAGAAAGAAGGGAAAAGGAAAAAAGAAGAGAAGTAAAAATGTAAATACAGCTTCTGTGACTAAGAAGAGGATAAAGGTTGAAGGGAGGGGAGGAGAATGGGGAAAAAAGAGGAATCAAGATATATTATGTACAGGTACAAATGCCCTACAATGAGTGTGATTATTATGTATGAAAAGTGTACCAATAAATTTAATTTTTAAAAAAAGAACTTTGATTCAAATTCTAACTATTTACTTACATGGTTGGAATATTTCTTCTTCTCATCATGCAATAAGAATAAAAACAAAACAGTAACTGATCAATTCTGATACAAAAGAGTAAAAGTAACTGCTAAATATCTGATGAATTACCAATATACAAAATGACATAAAATTCTGTTTTACTTTTAAAAACAAATATATTATCTGCCACGATGAACGCCATAAAGAACCAAAAACTTAATTATACCTTTTTTGAAAAACCTAACAGCTAAGAGCCTTTCTTTATATGAAAGAAAAGTGTAAACAAACTGGACCAAGAAAAATTTAGCTAATAAAAAAAAGTCAACTTACTGCAACTCTGAACTACTAAACTGAGTTTACTGAGTAAAGAAACAGTACTTTATAATTGTACATTACCATACAGCTTAACAGCAGAAAGCATCTGACCAGTTCTTAGAGCAGAAAGCTCTAAGAACTAGTTTCTGGCTAGGCACTGATCTCTTCCTGGACTAGGATTCCTGGAAGTTTCTTGAACCACCTATTGGTAATCTATGAAGATATTTTATTGGAAAAATGTTACTATCTTAGCTACTTCCTCATTGCTGGGACAAAATACCTGGTACCCACAAGTTAAAGGAAAAGAGATTTGTTTCAGTGCACAGAGGTTTCAGTCCATAATCAGCTGGCTCCAAGGCAGGGGAGCATGGCAGAGGGGCATCATGGAGGAGAAACCGTACACAGAAAGACAGGCAGGAAGCAGCAGGCAGTAAGCCTCCCTTTCCCTTTTATCAGATTATACGCCTATCGGGTGGTGCCAAGCACACCCAGGGTGGGTCTTCCCATTATCCACACCCAGAACTCTCCAAACTAACCAGTGGACTAATTCAGTTCTCACACTTCCCTCATCCATATTCGCACACCCTAGATCCAATCGCCTCCAAAAATCCTACCTATGAGCACATGAGGCTTTGGAGGGAAATCTCAGTATTAGCTACAACAGTTACTAAAATGATTAGTGGGTCTTTAGAAAATTGGAAAGTACTCTACCTCAAATTTTGAGTTTGATATGAGTGTGATAATCCAACTGAACATAGTGTCGACAGCATGCAAATTCATTTCGCTCCAACAAAGGCCATAAAGTAAATGTTCCAAAAGGAACATGGGCCAAAGTGTTTCCCAAACTGCCTTCTCTAGTGCTAGGCACTGCTGCAGGCACATTACTTTTCCCTGAAGAGAGGTGCAAGGCATACCTTGTATGGCATTCTACGCTCCACATATGAGAGGCTCACAGCTCTTGAAGAAATGGAGAAACACAACAGTGCTAGTCAAAAATGACCAGCTCAAGAAAGGAAAATTGTACACAAATGGAAAAGCAAATTTAAAAAATTTTTTTTCATTGTGCTGAATTTCTTCAAGTATTACAGAGACTTCTTTCCTTAAATTCTTACTGTTGTAATCAACTAAAATGGTTAGTAATATAATGCCTTTTTTTTTTTAGTAACAACACAAAAGACTCGGCCAAACATTCAGAAGTAGGGTTATCAAAAATTACCACAGGTAACTACCACACGTCTGAGTTTTATCCTAAAGTAAGCAGGATATGGGAAATTTCGACTAGATGCCCACATTGCTGTGCGCATATCAGAGGAGTATGTTTGCACTGATTTTCATATTAGGATGAAAAAGTTTTGACTAGTTAAAAATTCCTGAGAACACCGTAAATATAAAGGTGGTGTGAGCTAGGCTCATGTTATTAGAACCCTGTAGCAATGAGGTCAAAGTGATGATTTCATTTATGATTTTTAAAATTTGCTGACATGATAATCTAACTGTAACCTAAGTCCTATCATTTCTCTGTCACGTGCTTTTTTTTTTTTTGTTTTTGGTACTGGGTTTCATAGGACCTCACACTTGCCAGGCAGGCCCTTTGCCTCTGAGCTATACCACTGGCCCCATCTATCCTGTCTCTTTAAAACATGCTCTGTGGAGTAAGAGGAAAGGCACAAAATAGTATGGAAAATGACCCATGGCTTCTTTTTCAAATTTTTTGCTTTTTCAAATCCATTCTATTTCAGGGAAAAAAAGAAAAGAAAAGATGAAAAACAAAAGCAAAATTTCGAAGCACATCAATCAGGAACCCATGACTTGTTAATCATGTGGGTTACTGTACTGATAAAGAGGTGGCAAACGTGTCAACAGAAAGGCCACAAACTCTCAATTAAACACTGACATTTAAAAAAATGTATAATCGCATAGTAAAAGTAAAGTGAACACATGGAAAGTTGAAAATGTGAAGCCAATGTATGAGTTCTTTGTAATATTTTCTATAATTCATCACATAAAGTAGCAATAGTTTTCAACCTTATCCTTGATGGGGAAAAATAGTCACCGTATGTCTGAGATTTGCTCAGGAAAATTGTGCTTGCCACTGGATGGTCAGAAGGGTTTGATTCCAAAGCTGTATCTACAGAGAAAAACAAAATGATGCAATGATTTAGTTCAATAGAAAAGTAGATGGTTTTCAAAATAGCTACCCAACACCTTTTAGTTATAAATATGAATGAAATAGTGTAAAGGCAACAATATAAGAGTTCTACTGGGGAACTGTATAATTGAAGAATCTCTCCATACATATGGAATAAAACAAGCTATGTCTCAGACTTATTCTAAAATTATACCTAAGTAATCTAAGGCAACATTTAGATGAATCAAATACACTTTAAGACAAATATACGCCCTCCCCTGTTCTACTTATCTAATAGAAATGCAAGCACCCCCTTTCTTCTTTGCTGATGTTATTAACACATTTCAGAAACAATTTTGAGTAGCAAATGCTACCCTGGCATTGTGGATGCACTGTCAGAGATCAGTTCAGTGCAACAAATTTTGAAAAACAGCAAATATTCTCTAGACATTTAATTGCATAGTTAATTCTAGCTGCATTCAACAAGTGAACTCATTCTGTAAGCTGTGTCATTTGGTGGCTATTCACAATGGAAGATTTAAGACTACTTAAAAATCTAAAATTCCCAATCTACAAACACTTCCCAGATAGAAACTGAGTTTTAAAATTTTTTTCTCAATTTCCAAGGCTACATACACTTCTGATTCTTGCTTCTTCTGCCCAGCAGTCAATCTCGGAACCAAATTGGAACAATTTTTTATTTAATAAAGACTACAGAACAGATTCTTAACTTTTGTAATGCATTATATGGAATAGTAAAAGTCATCATGGGGGTGGCTATGACCCTCTTCAGTAATCTCAAGCAGTTTAATCAATCTTGTAAGAAGCTGCATCAAGATTCAGATAGAATACTGGTTAAACAGTATTTCCTTAACCACATGTTAAAAATTATTCTGCATTTTTATAAGGGAGTTCAGTGGTCAAATCATAATATACCATATATCCCTGGCACTGCAAAAATCAAAATGCACACTGACATAATGAAAAGTAATTACTAGAATAAGAATGTCTAACTCAGAATTTCATAAATCATCTATTTATAATTCTTCTTTTTCCCTTTCTCTATAATATGTTTAGAATCCTGCAAACACATAATCTGGAACTTCCAAGGTTAGCATGAATTTAAATCATTCATTTTAATGGTACGGCCAAATTACTAGACATTTACTGAAACCCACTCTTTGTTCATGGTAATTGCTTCCTCAAGTTCATTAAAACTACTCTTATATGAAAGATGCCCTCAAAAAGTCATGGCTTTTTGCATATCTTTGAAAGGATGAGACAATTTTATGTGGAAACATAAACTCATGCTGTGTGCAAGGTGACAGGGAAAGGATTTCATGGCTTTCTCTAACCTGCAGCTTCTGAAGGGATTTAGGACCACTTCCTACAAAAACCTGAATATATAACTATTTGAGCTGTAAAATATAATTTGCAGAATAATTCAACTATTCAAAATAGAGAAAGAGTCATATTAGGTATTGGCACTTATGAGATAACAAAATTTCAGTTGAAGTCCAGAAAAACCAAATATCAAAGTAACAGGCAACACACATACCCATTTACACACACACACTTCCAAATCATGACGTGGTACTATGTAACTAAAGACAAAATTCAAGGAGGCTGGGGTTTTTTTTTTAATACAGTAGATGAGAGAAACAAGGCCAAGGGACAGGCTGGCATCCCCTTCAGGTTAGGATGGGTAGTGACCCAGGATTCGTCAGTCAATCACAGTTCTCTTGAGACCTCCCAACAACCGGAGGACAAAGACTGAGCTGTCCTCTATGACCATTAGCCAGCTAGTGAGCAACTGCTGGTGGTAACTTCTCCTATCCTAAAAGGGAAGTCTTTTCAAGAGAGGTGAAGAGAAAAGAGGAGAACTGAGATGGGTTTTGAGAAGTTTTAATTGCTTGGTCCAGCTGTACCTAATCAATCTCTATGAACTCCCAGGTTATACAGATTTACCCTTAAATAGGTTTTCCGTAACTTTTAACTGTTAAGACTCCTGGTTAATCAGCAGATGATCACACTCAAGGTGGGAACACGTAACAGTCACTGGTTCCTTTAACAAATGTCATGAACAGAAATTTGAAAATCCCTAAGTCACACTTTACTTAAAAATTATGAATATACTCACCACCATTCCTTTTAGTTGTTTTTGTTATACATGTTTTAAAAATGGCTCTTGGGCTCAGGAATGCAGCTTACTGGTAAAGACCATACCTCACAAGGACAAGGGTCTGGGTTTGATAATCAGGATCATAAAATGTGAAAAAAGTCCTTATCAATACATACTATTTCTGGCTTATTTTATTAAGAGAAAATGATCAGTTCTTTCAAGCATATTTACTATACACAGTGGTACAGCAAGTGTTATACTTTATGTTGTTAATCCCCTACTAGTTGAGTACTTAGACACCTGGAAAATTTTATTCCACTAGGAGGAAAACACTCACATATGTACTATATTATTTGCAGCTCTTAGACTGGAAGTTATTGAAAATTAAAGACATGTCATAGTAGAGTATAAAAAATGACAAAAGCCTAAAAGAGAAATTCTAATGTCCACCAAAAATTGAAAGGTAAATTCAATTTGCCATAAGGTATTTTAATACTAAAATACCTTAACTACAAAGTAATTCATGCTGTGAACTTAAATTATAAGAACCAACTCTATAGTAGGGAGTCATGATTCATCAGTTACCAAAATATTATCTGTGTCCCCAGAAACATTCAATGGAATTGTGTATGATTTTATTAAAAAAGATACCCAATCATAAAGTATGGTGAATAAATGGCAGTCTAACCCAACTTGCTACAGTTAAAAAAAAAAAGTACTTTTGAGTGTATCTGAAATCTACACTAGGTTCTTAGAAATATCACTGAAATGACCTGAAGAAATACTATTCTGAAATGATTGAGAACAAAAAAGAAGGCCATTGTTTATGTATCACATTCCCGTGACAACTAAAATCCATATTCTTTGTCAAAGCTCACTAGGCATACAAAAGCTTTCTAAGAAATTAAAATCCAATTCTTCATTGTAGAAGACAAATTTTTTTTTTGTATTTAAGTAGGCATTTTGCAGTTTCCAAGGAAAATGATATAAAATTATCTGAAATAAAGAAAAAAAGCAAACTTCAAATGTACCTATACTGTGTATTTGGCATCTGGTGCTACTTCTATGCAAACCGAAGGATAACCAAACACTTAAGTTGAAGATTCTCATCACTTTAGTGAATGTCAAAATTTTACTTTCCCTGCAGTGCTGGCGATCTAACACCTTGCTCTATGAATGCTACAGAAGTGAGCTACATTCAGTGAGCTGTATTCCTCGCTCTAAACATTTCATTTTCCAAAATTAATGGAAATCAAAATTTAACCTTCATGTCCAAAAACATAAAACAACAAACTCTACATTCACAAAGTATTTTTCAATGTCTCAGACTTAGTGCTTGTCACTCTTCTATGCCTGCCTACCCTCTTGCAAGCTTCTCACATTCCGTTTTCCACACCATTGTCTTTTAATTCAGTTCCCAGAACAAACCCATTGACTTTGCTAGTAAATCCATTAAAATAAATGTGCACACATGGAACAGAGGGCTAACTGTTGCCTCTGAATTACACAAAAACCTAAACTGAACTAAGTAAGATGGAAGTAAGTTCTGAGACATAGGTGTGTGTTATGGATGAAATGTAAGATGCATTCTGAAAAGGTTTTGCTCACAAACTGAATTTAGCCTATGTACCACTTCTGTGTCACTCTCAGCTAGCAGTGAGCCAGATGCTGTCTCACACTCTCATTTCCTACTGTTGTTTCTTAATCAGCAAAACACAGAGAATATACACAGGTTTTCTTTGTATTTGGAAGAGCCAAAGTAATTCATGTCATGTGAGAATATGATGCAAATCACAAAGAATTATTTATTTCCCCTTTTTTATAATTATATATATACAGCATACTACTCCTCTACTATTTTTTTGTAAAATCAATCAGTTTTACTTTATACTATCATGCAGAGTGTAAGTTTTCACAAGTACTTACATGTTTTGTGTTTAAAGATATAATTCATGGACTCTTCATTCTTTAATGAGTTTTGAATATTGTAAAGTTAAAAAGGCATGTCCATCACAAGGCTTAACTAGTCTAACAAAGAAAAACCAACAGCACAACTAAAGTTAAAATGAAGAACTTTAAGACATTTCTGTGTAAGTAATGAAATAAATTCTGCCACTTAAATGAAATAAATGGACCAATAGGACGCATACATCTTTCTGATACAATATTTTCTACTCCATAGGACTTAATGTTTGTTACTCAGAAACCCAGTTTCCTGGGAAGATGAGGCAAGATGATTCCAAGTTGAGACCCAGCCTGGGAAACACAGTGGTACAGAGAGACCTTGTTTCAAAATAAAATTTTTAACAAAGGGCTAGGGATAGAGCTAGGTATCAAGGCCTTGGGTTCAAATCACAAAAAAAAAAAAAAAGTCTTCATTCAAGAACCAACTTGTTATCCAGATTGGTCACTTTCCAAAATTATCAGGCTAAAAATCAAACATTTGGTCTTTTCCCTCCAGCAATTTCCTTTCACTTTAACATTCTTAGCTGAGAGAATTCTACTGCCAGGTGGGGGAAGAATGGAGAAAAGATGACAACAAACACAACAGTGCTGGCAGGGTCTGGCACTTCAACTCCCAAAGCTTTACATTCTTAATGTTAACCTCTAAATTCCTTTTTTTCTCTTTTGAAGCTTTTGGCCAGTATCTCATGATCTCATGAGCTACCTCACCTGTCCCTTAGAACAGGTAAGATTAAGTCTGGCAAGTGGCAGAAGCAAGGCTGGAAATGTATTTGTCAAAGTGGAAAACATCAAGTAACCAGAACTCTGTGGGTAAACACTAGGGTAAACAAAAACCTTTCCTGCACATTTGACATCTTGCACAGTTATTTAAAGACCTTTTCTCCAATTTTCTTACTATGCTCAAATCATTGCAACGAATAAATCAGCTTCTTATAAGCCAGGGCTAGTGGCACATGCCTGTAATCCCAGCACTCTGGAGGCTGAGGCAGGATCACTGTAAGTCTGAGGACAATCTGTGCTATATAGTGAGTTCAAGGCCAGCCTGAACTACACAGCAAGATCCTGTCTCAAAACAACAACAACAACAACAACAACAACAACAAAAGCAACAGCAACCACCACCACCACCCATAATATAAACTCTTATGGCACCCTCTACTTGAATTTACATAAGAAATCCTCAGGAGTTTGGGTCTGAACTTGTGGAGTATCCCTACCTCGACTACACTGAGGAAGGGAAGAATCAGGTCTTACCTGTCTCCTTCACTTAGGTGCCAATCAAGGTAAGGATAAGGAGACAGGATGGATGCTCTGATACTGATGTATTTGAATTTTGAGAAAAGGGAGTGAATACATACAAGACAAAGTATAGAGTTACTAACAAGAAGGGACCAGAATGGAATTTGGGGATGAAAAGGGCCAAGAGCTGTGCATTAGGACAGGGAAGAGAAAGACACTGGACTCACAAGACAGGGAAAGATAAGTATGGGAAAGCAAGGAACTGTCAGCTTGAAACCCTTGCCATGAGTGCCCAGTCCCAAGAAAGCCAGTTCCTGGCAAGAAGGAACCCAAATCCACCCATTGCCCTGGGGTTTCAGAAGGAGAGGGCTTCACCTGAGGGCAGAAGGTGTCCCCACCTCCACCACCTCCTTACCTTGGGGCGTCTCCCAGTCACTGATGTGGAGCAGGTGGTGACCATCCCTGGTTCCACTGAAAAACTCCTCGGTTTCCTGGGCAGCAAGTGCTTGTGCCACCACATCTCCAGCCACCGCCCCACAGATTTCAGACTTGCAATGTGGCTCCACTGGACCCCTGTGCCGGCCCACTTTGAGGCTGGCATTGGGGGCACTGCAACAGGTTGCACTGTTCCCCATGGGGTGCCACTACACCTTCACTCAGCTATGCTCAGTGAGCTCAGCAATGCAGAGGCAGGCTTGCCTGCTGTTCGTTCTGATGCCCCCTGCCCCGCAGGCAAGCCTCCTACTTGGCCACCCTTTCCTCAAGCCCTCAAAGCTGACTAATCTTCTGAGAGACTATTAAATGTCTTTTAAAAAGGCTGGAGATCCCACAAGTGTTGAGAGGCAGCCACTGCCAAGAGATCAGGTCAGAGCTCTTCCCCCTTCAGCCGCTTCCTACCAACTGAAAACACTAGGCCAGCACCTGCCAACTGGAATGCATTCTGTGGTCACCAGGTTACCAGGAGCCAATCATGACCAGAGTTCCATCCACATGCCCACCCAACTGGCACCCAGGTACTTGGTTCAAAATATCTCCCTCCCCCTGGGGCTGTCCAGCCCCTCACACACAGGGTCAGCTGCTGCCTGGAGCTTCTCTGGCTTTTGTAACGCTACAGGTGCTCTAGGTCAACAGACTTTATAAAAAAAAATCCAGTTAGTGAGGAGCTGGTTCCATGAGCAACTTGGCTTCTCTGAGTCTCACAGCTTTCATTTTCTCATGGAATTTATTTGTATCAAAATTGTTGACTATTTTTGCACCTAAATGCTGGTTTAATATTTCAATCAAATACCCATTTTCACCTACAACTTGGGGCTCTGGTCCTAGCCTCAGGAAAGATTTCTGGCTGTGTGTCTTGAATGAGACTCAGGACTCCTCAAATTCCCACGTAAAATAGGGGCCAAACTGGCCCCTTCCAACTCTATCCTCTCTGTCCCTTCTACTGCATAAGCTTCTAGATTTTCATTTTTTTGTAATAACTCATAAAGCAGAAGATTCTTCAATAAAATTTAAGAATCATAAAATAGGGTTCCAAGGTCCTGATAGAGATGATAGAGAACAGTTAACATTCACCAAGGATTACATTCTCTCTGTTCTAACTGAGGTACTCATGGAACCCTCAAATACAACCCCAGCTTACGTTTCATGGAAGGAAACTGAAATGCAGTTTACCAAGGTCACACTGTTGAGGGACTTAAGAGACAGGAGGGACCAAGTAGGAAATAGGAGGATTTTATTTTAAGACGTACATCTGCTCAGCTAATAAATTCAAAATGGTTGATCTAAGAACAAAAGACAAGTTCTAGCTTTCATACATTTGGCCAAGAGCGTTGGTCTTTGACATGGAACTAGTGGGTGGGCCAAAGAACAAAGACAGCCTGTCAAGATGTGACAGTTTTGTATCTTGGTGGCCCCTGCTCAGACATGATAGAAAGTTATAAGAATGGGAGATTATAAAATTTCACTTACGGGGACAAAGCTACAGCTTCTTTATGACTGCTGACGGTGAGGCTAGGATAGTCTGGATTCTGAGGTGTGACAGACCATTTTATCCTGACAGTATTAAGTTTTAATGAAGAACTTTTTTTTTAATGTGGGATTTTAAATGCCTTCTCTTCATCAACATTAAGTCACTCCTATTTGCCAGGCACTATATATATGAAATAGACCCAACCCTAAGAGTTTGAGCAGAAGAAAAATAAAGGCTTAAGGGAGTACAGCTCTCTGGGGTCTCATTGTTGGATTGTGCTGGAAAACAGGATACAGGCCCAGATCAATTTGACTCCAATGTAGATGATAGAGGAAGAGTTTGCATTTTAACCTAGAAACATAAGTGCTATGGTTTAAATTTAAAATGACACTCAAAACCTCATGTGTTGGGAAGATGACTGGATTGTGGGGGTGTTACAGCTGGCCTTCTGTTAGAAAGCAGGAACTGGTTTAAAGAGGTGGGTCATTAGGGGCATGTTATGGTTTGTGTCTGGATACTCCTCTCCAAAGCCTCATGCAGTCATACGTGAGGCTTTTCAGGTGTGGCTGTATCTAGAGTGTGTGATGCTGGGATCAAGGGTATGTGATTACTAAATTAGTCCACTGATTGCTTTGGCAGAGTTTTGGGTAGGATGAAGGCTTCCACCCCCTGGGAGTGAGTGTTGCCCACCATAAGGGCAGGCAGCCTGGATAAAAATAAGGGACAGAAAGAGGTTTGCTCGCTGCTTTGCTGCTTTACTGCCTTTCCCGTTTCACTTCTGTCACATCCTTCTGCCTTGCCACCCTGCCTTGGAGCCAGTCAACTATGAAATCGAACCTCTACAAACTGTGAGCTACAATAAACCTTTCCTCTTTTAACTGTGGGTACCAGATATTTTGTCTCAACAATGAGAAAAGTAACTAAAATAGGGCATGACCTGGAAGGGCGTATCTCCCTGTATGGATCCTCCCTTCTCTTTCTGCATCGTGGAGGCTGTGAGCAGCTTTCTTCCACCATGCCTTGCTGCCTTGAAGCTGCCCAACTATGGGACCAAAATTATGTAAAAATAAACTGTTCTTCCCCTAAGTTGTTGGTGGTCAGTGGAGAAAAATGACTAAGACAGTCAGAGTCCTTGAATGAGGTGAAGTAAAGAAGCCACTATTAGAAGTGTTTTTGATAAATAAGACACACATGTGTAAACATTGTATTGTCTCACTAGTGTGAGAAGCTGAAACAACATATGTATGTATGTATATAAAAAGATAGTTAAGATAGTTATATTACTGATTTCTCTGAGTTTACTGAAGAGAAAGATTTGTGCAGATATTGTTTGGACAATTGAATGCAGATGTCTTCTGCTTTGGGTGAATGATTTGGGGACAACAGTTTACTATGTAGGTACATGTTTGGTCCTCTGCACGACAGAGAGAGACAAAAGGGAGAGAAAATGGAGAGAGATGTCTTTATCGTGGGCACAGGAGGGCTGCCAAAGAGACAAGCACCCTCTGAGGGAGACAAAGAAAACTGCATGTTTTCATTTGGTTTTGACAGAGGGTGGAGTTGAAGGGGCAGGCAGACAGACTGATGTATTGAAGCTGGTTGGGGGAGCACTGGCATGCACACAAAAAGCAGGAGATTGAACTTTCGGGTTTGCAAGAATGAGGAAGTCAGTACTAAAGGGAGGCACTGTCCAGCACCACGTTGACTCGTACCAACGCACATGGGAAGAACCCGTCAAAAAGTATACCTACCTCTGCTCTATTTTTGGCTTTTGTTTGTATAAAACATCTATTTCCATCCACTTTTCATCTGTGAGTGTCCTTAAAGCTTTTGTACCTTGAAGCAATACTATTTTTATGCATTCATAAAATAAAAAGTATAGACCAATCTCCTTAGTGAACATAGATCCAAAATTTTTAAAAAAGATGCTTGCAAACACAATGCAGCAAATCCTCAAAAATATCATACATCGATGACCAAGTAAGATTCATTCCAGGGGATATAGGGATAGTTCAATGTATGCAAATCAATATATGTAATATACCACATAAACACAAGCAAGGACAAAAATCACATGACCATTTCAATAGATGCAGAAAAGGCATTTGACAAAATCCAACATCTATTCACAATAAAAACCATGAAGAAAATGAGTACAGAAGGTGTTTATCTCAATCTGATAAAAGTCATCTATGATAAACCAATGGCTAACATCATACTAAATGGAGAGGAGCTGAAGATTTTCCCTCTAAAATCAGGAATAAGACAAGGATGTCTGTGATCTCTATGCTTGTTTTATATAGTTCTTAAACCATTCTCTAGAGTAATTAGACAAGAAAAAGAAATCTATATATGAATATGAAAGGAAGAAGTTAAATTATCCTGATTTGTAGATAACATGATCCTCTACTTAGAAGATCCCAAAAACTCCACCAAAAGACTCTGATGATTTATAACCGCATACCAAGATATAAGGTCAACACTCAAAAATCAAGTGTTGTGATAGACCAATAACAATCTCGCCAAGAAAAATTAGGGAAATATTACCTTTTATGATAGTATCAAAAAATGAAATATCTAGGAATGAACCTAACTAAGGAAGCAGAAGACCTCCAGAATAAAAACTACAGAACTCTGAAAAAAAAGAGACTAAAAAGAGTATCAGAAAATGCAAACATATCCCCTGTTCCTGTATTGACAGAACCAATTTAATCAAAATGGCTATAGTTTCAAAACTGTTATATAGATGTAATGCAATCTCAGTCAAAATACCAATAGCATTTCTCACAGAACTAGAGAAAATAATCCCAAAATTTATAGGAAACCAGAAAAGACTTAGAAAAGGAACAGCACTTCTGGGTGAGAAGGGCAAGGTATAGTGTATCACAATCCGAGACTTAACATTATACTACAAGCTACAGTGATATACACAGCATGTTATTAGGAAAAAACAGATTTGTGGATCAATGAAACAGAACAGAAGATGGAGAAACAACTCTGACACACTCAACTGTTTTATCTCTGACAAAGTAGCCAAATCCTTTCATGAGGAAAGACAGCCTCTCTAACAAATGGTTATGGGAAAACTGGCTGTCTACATGCCAAAGATTCAACCTAAACATCTCTCTCTCACCATGCACTAAACTCAAATCAAAATGGATCAAAGATCTCTATAGTGAAACAGAAACAATCTCCCAGAATAAAAAGTAGGTAAAACTCTTAAGACATAGGTATAGGCAAAAACTTTCTGAACAGAACCCTAGTTGTCCAAGAAATAATACCAAAGATCAACAAATGGAATCGTATCAAATTCTCATTTTGCACAGAAAGGAAACCAACAGATTTAAGTGACAACAGAATGAAAAAAAAATTTCCAGCTACCCTTTGGAAAAAGAGCTAATATCCAGAATATATAAGGAATGCAAAAATATTAGACCTTCTCAAATCTAAAGACCCAATTAAAAATGAGTATCTGACATGAATACTTCTCAGATGAAGAAGTATAAATGGTCAATAAATACATGAAAAAAATTAAACATAATTGGTTATTAGAAAAATAAAAATTGCCTGGCAAGTGCGAGGTTGTGAGTTCAATCCCTGATACAAAAAATACAAGAAGAAAAATTAAAACAACACTGAGGTTCCATCTTACTCCAGAAAGAACAGTTACCATCAATAAGTCAATCAATAACAAATGATAGAGAGGAGGTAGGGAAAAAACGAGTACTCCTTCAAAGTTGGCTAGAGTGTAAACTGGTACAACCACTATGGAAAAGAGTATGGAGAGTCCTCAAAGAACTAAAAATAGAAATTCTATTTGACCCAACTATTCTTTCTTCTAAGTATTTTCCCAAAGGACTTAAAGACATCATATATAGCAATGTATCCATACCTGTGTACGTAGCAGTGCAATTTATAAGAGCTAAATCTTAGAAGCAGCTTTCATGTCTATCAACAGGGGAATGGATAAAGAGAATACTTTTGTACACAATAGACTACTACTCTTGCCATGAAGGGTAAATTCGAGTTATTTTAGGACAACAGACGTACCCTGAGATCATAATGGTAAGTGAAGTGAATCAGTTACATAAGCTTAAGTATCATGTTTTATATAAGTGAAATACAAAATAAAATACAAGAGAAAAAACAGAAAAGTTATTGTAATTCAGCATGGACACTGTATCTAAAAGTTTACCTTGATTTAGCATAATTGTCTTCTGTGTTTTGTATGTTTTTGGCCTGTTATTTTGACTGCATGCATAATTAACTTTATAAGGATTTATAAATGAACCTGATACTGGAACAAGAGGGGATGAGGGGAAGGGGAAAAAAATCAAGACATGTTATGTACATGTACCAATTGAAAGTAATCATTATGTAACAAAGATTTAAGTAATCATTATACAAAGATGAATGAACAAAAATTTTAAAAATAAAAAATACTTTAAAAAACAAAATAAAAATAAAACACCCCAAGCTGCATATGATGGTGCATGCACGTGGTTCCAGCACTCAGGAAGCTGAGGCAGGAGGATCAATTGCCACAAAGAAACCGATCGAATAGACAAAAAATCAGCATAAAAAATAATGTGCTGAGCCCTTAGCACATGTCACATATTGTTTAAGTAGTGTTGCTTTGATGAGTTCAAGCAAGGTTCCAATTCATGTGAAACTTATCTTCAAAGATGCTGATCCTATTATTTTAGATGGCAAAAGGAGAAGAGACAAGTGGATACTGGAAAGCAGCTAGCTAGCACTCTGTGCCACAATGTGCAAGGAAGGAGTCAAGCAGCTTCAGCTTACAGCAAGAACAGTAAAATTTCATAGCCCTTTCAAATCATGTATAAAAACCTACATAAGTAAATGAATAGATTTTTTAAAATAATCAACAAAGAAGTATCAGAACTGGACCATACCTATGAACAAATGGACTTACTAGAAGTCTTCAGAGTGTTCCACCCAGCAACATCAGAATCCACATTCTTCTCAGCTGCACATGAGATGTTCTCTAAAGTAAACTCTATACTAGCCATAGAAAATATTTAAGTAAATGTAAAGAAATTATCCCCTGCATATTATCTGATCATAGTGCAATGAATTGAAAATTAATGGCAAAAAAAACTGCAAAAACTCTATAAACACGTGGAAATTAAATAACACCTTCTTAACCAACCAATGAGTCATAGAGGAAGTTGAAGAAGAAATTAAATAATACCGACAACTAAATGAGAATGCAGATAGAACATACCAGAACTTATGGGACACAATGAAAGCAGTCCTAAGAGGGAAATTTACAGTGCTGAATTCTCACATCAGGAAAACAGAATGAGCACAAATAAACAACTGAATGTTGCACCTCAGGCTTCTAGAAAAAGAAGATTGAGACAAGCCCAAAGCCCATACAGAGCAGAAATTAATGCAATGAAAACTAAGAAAACAATACATAGAATTAACAACTCAAAGATTTGTTTCTTTGAAAGGATACATAAAATTGATAAACCCTTAGCCAACCTTATGGAAAAAAAAAGGAAAGAAAAGACTTTCCACTGAAGAATGAAGGATTAAATCACTACAGAGCCTGTGGAAATTTTGAAGATCAAGATCTACTTTGAAAATCTTTACTCTCATAGGATGGAAAATACAGAAGAAATGAAAAGCTTCCTAGATACAGAAGAATTACCAATGCTGAATCAAGAAGATACAAAAATTATGAATAGCCCAATATCAGTTAATGAGATTGACAATGTAATTAAAAACGCACCAATGAAGAAAAACTCAGGTCCTAATGGATTTACTGCTGGATTCTATGAGAAATTTAAGAGTACTCCTCAAACTCTTTAATGAACTTGAAGGCAAAGCAATACTACCTAACCTGTGCCTAGAGGTGAGTACTAGAGTGACACTCAAACCAGAAAAACACCCAAACGAAACAGAAAACCACAGGCCAATCTTCCTAGTGAACATGGATGCAAAAATTCTCAGTAAGATACTAGCAAGCAATGTAACAAGGTATCAAGAGTATTATACACAATGACCAAGTGGGATTCATCCCAGGAATGCAAAGATGGTTTAACATGTGTAAATCAATGTGTATCAAACAAAGCCAAAGACAAAAATCATATGATCATCTCAACAGATGTAGAAAAAGTTTTTGATAAAGTCCAACTCTCATTCACGATATAAAAAAAAAACCTACAGAAAATCAGAAAAGATGGTCTTTACCTCAATCTAAAAAAGCCATCTATGACAAACCAACAGCCAGTATCACACTAAACGGACAAAAACTGAAAACCCTCACTCTAAAATCAGGAACAAGACAAGGATGTCTGCTATCACCACTCCTACTTAACGTAGTTCTGGAAACATTAGAGCAATTAGACAAGAAAGAAATTAAAGTTCAAAGATAGGAAAGGAAAAAGTTAAGACTCTTGTTTTCTGATGATATGATACTCTACATAGAAGACCCCAAAACTCCACCAAAAGACTTATGGATTTTGTAAGCAAATTCAGTAGCATAACTGGATACAAAGTCAACACTAAAAATTCAATAGTAGTCCTGTATACAAACAACAAACTCACTGAGAGAGCAATTAGGGAAACCACGTCCTTCACAACAGCATCTAAAAAAACATGAAAAATTTAGGAGTCAATCTAACAAAGGAAGTGAAAGATCTGTACATCAAAAATCATAACACTCTGAAAATGAGGTCAAAGAAGACATCAGAAAGTGGAACGATATCTCTTGCTCATGGATAGGAAGAGCCAATGTAGGGAAAATGGTATAATCCCAAAACAACTATACAGACTTAATGCAATCCCAATCAAAATACCATTAATGTACCTCATAGATCTAGAGAAAGCATTCCTAAAATTCATTTGAAAACTGAAGAGACCTAGAATAGCAAAGGCAATCCTAGGCAACAAAGGCAAGGCAGGAGGCATCACAATCCCTGGCTTGAAATTATACTACAAAGCTACCATGATAAAATCAGCATGGTACTGTCAGAAAAAGAGACCTGAGGATCAGTGGAACACATTAGAAAATGTAGAGACAACAACAAACACACTCATCCACCTTATCTTTGACAAAGGGGCCAAACATGTTCATGGAAAGAAAGATAGCCTCTCTAATAAATGGTGCTGGCAAAACTGGCTTTCCACATGCCAAAGAATAAAAAAACCATGTTTACCATCATGCATTAAAGTCCAAATGGGTCAAAGATCTAATTATTAAAAACAGAAGCACTGTATCTCCTGGAAGAGAAAGTAGGTTGAAATCTTGAAGACACAGGTACAGAGACTTCATGAACAAAACCCAAATTGCATGAGAAATACTTCAAAGAATCAACTACTTGGGTCTCATTTTATTAAAAAGCTGTTGCACATTAAAAGACATCATCAACAGAGTAAAAAGACAACCAACAGAGTGGGAGAAAATTTTATCCCACTGTACTTTAGGCAGAGGACTTATATCTAGAACATATAAAGATGGAAAAAATCAGGACCCCAAAATTCAAATTCCCAATCTAAAAACAGGCATTTGAGATGAACAGACACCTCCCACACAAGGAAGTATAAACAGCAAATAAATACAGAAAAAACATTCAACATCATTGGTCATTTGAGAGATGTGAATGAAAACAACACTGAGATTTCATCTCACCCCAGAAAGGATGGCTATCATCAAGAAATCAATCATTAATGAACGATGGAGGGCCTGTGAGGAAAAAGGTATCTTTCTCTGCTGTTGATGGGATTGTAGACTGGTATGACCACTGTGGAAATCAGTGTGGAGATTCCTCAAAACACTAGGATGAGAAGTTCCATTTGATTCAGCTATTCCCCTTCTGGGTATTTTCCCAAAAGAATTAAAAACATCATACCACAATGATATATGTGCCCTTATGTTCATAGCAACACTATTTGTAATAGCTAAATCTTGGAAACAATCCAAAATGCCCATCAACTGAAGAATGGCTTTAAAAAATGTGTTATTTTTATACAGTGGAGTACTACTCAGCTATAAAGGATAAACTGAGGATTTTATAGGTAAATTGATACAATTTGAGACCATACTCATAAGTGAAATAAATCAAACTCACAAGTGTAAAGGTAATGCCTCTCTAGTGCATAAAGCCGAAACAGTAAGTAAGATTCAAAATGTACCAAAGATATTGTGAAAGAGGAAGAAACTGTTCAAAAGGAAAGAACAGCTGGGATGGGGCAAAGGAGAAAAGGAATAAAAAAGAATATAAACATAAGACAGGTAAGATCACTATGCTACTAGTTTGCATTAGTTCATTGAAATAACTGGTTTATGCATATATAGTTTGATCAATATTTAATGTCTGTATCTTGTAATCTGATCTTTGAAAATAACAATATACAATATATTAATCATTGCTTATCTCCTATTAGCTTGTTTTGAAATTCTGTATCAGTTTTTATTGTTTTTTCTCTTTAAAATAAAAAAGAATTGGAAAAAAATCATCTCCCTATTTTGAGGTCCAGGGAATGCAACCTTAATTCCATTGGTTATCTTCCATAAATAAATAAATAAATAAATAGATAAATAAATAAATAAAATGCTGGAGGAGCTGTAGGGAAAACGAGCTCTTCTACACTCATGATGGGAATGGAATAGTACAACCATTACGGAAATCAGTATGAAAATTGCTCAAAAACTGAAACTAGAAATTCCATTTAACCCAGTTGTTCCCTAGCTAGGTATCTTTCCAAAAGAGTGAAAGACAGCATCACAGTTATAAATGCAGCCCCATGTTTTTAGCAGTACAATTCATAATAGCTCAATCTTGGAAGCAGTCTATATATTCATCTACAGATGAATGGATAAAAAATGTATTTACATGCAGTGGAGTATTACTCTGCCATTAAGAGAAACGAGTCCTTTGTAGGAAAATGGATGCACCTTAAAGACCTTAATGTTAAGTGAAGTAAATCAGATGCACAATCTTTTTTTTTGTCTTTTTGGGACAGAGTTTCATCATGCATTTCAAGTTGCCTTGAACTCACTTTGTAGTTCAGGCTGGCCTTGAACTCATAGTGATCCTTCTGCCTCAGGCTCCTGAGTGCTGGGATTACAGGTGTGTGCCACCATGTTTAGTGAATTCACAATGTTAAATATCACAAGGTTTTTCCTCTATGAGATGAGATCAAACTCGTTCAGGTTGTATGGCTGTAGACTCCGTTCTATGAGAAAACCAGAGTAAAAATAAAAATCAAAATAAAAGGTAACAAGAGATGGTATGGACAACTATTGTGAAGACAGCAAGAAATATTATGGTAGCCATTGTTGATTTCCTATTATCCTGTTTTGAAGTTCTATGCCGCTTTCGCTACTTTATTTGATTTGCTTTGTTCTGTTTTGGTTTTTTTTTTTTGGGGGGGTTCTATTTTCTTAAAAAATAAAGAAGAATGAATCCAAATTATAGCCTTGAAGCTGGCCACTCTTAACATCCAATCCTCATCCCTAATATCTGATCACTCTTGCCTCTCTTCAGCAAAAAATCCTGCTAAGTGTATTTAGCAAGAATTCCCCTATGCTTGATGTCTCCCTTTGAGTGATTTTTCTAACCACCGATGTCCTCTCTTTTCCCACTAGTCATAATCCCCACTTGCCCTTGCTGTATTCAGACTTGAGCGCCACTCTCTCCCCTATGGCAATAATATTGACCCTTCTCCAAATAGTCATAAATAAAGCCTTCCTGACCATTTAAAAAAAGATAATAGGAAGTAGGGAGATCAATGGTTCTCAAAGGGGAAGAGGATCAATCAATGGAGGGTGAAAGGAGGAATAGAAATGAGAAGGGATGGCAAAAATGAATTGTGATGTGCCATGTACATGTACCAACTCCACACAAGAAATGTAAGTATTATGTACTGCAAATATATACAACAAAAAGGTGATCAAGAGATGGGTGGAAGGGGGAGGAAGGAAAAAGGATGGTGAATAGAAAAAAAATTAAGACAGTTACATATGTATACCATCCTCCAAGAAGGACTGTAATCTTGACCCACATGTGCATTAATTAACTAAAACTTTTAAAATAATAATAAACAAATACCAGTGCTTTCCCCATTAATCGTTTCTCTAAATTAGAAGTGACAGGAAGTTTGTTCTTGGTCTAACATTATGCTTACTTTGAAATAATCCTTTAAAGGAAAAAAAAAGACCTTTGGGCAGGACAGGAGAGAGAAGCCAAACACTGCATCAAAGGCTTTCCAATACCTCGAGCAGAAAGCAGGTCACTGACAACCAGCAACCCCAGGCCTGAGAGCACTGGGCAGATGTCCAGGGCTGGGCAGGGACCACAGAGTTGGCAGGGACTAGGCAAACCTCTCCACATCACCCAACTGTCCCTTGGACAGCAGGCCTCTGCGAGAGGTGCAGGTGATCAGATGGAGGGTCACATTGCTATGGCCTCTCCTCCCTCCCACTGTTCTCACAGTTGCAGCCTGGAGGGGACAGGTGAGAGCTTTTTTAGGAAACACATAGGGCTGATGGGCAGCACTCGTGCTTTTGCCTCAGTTCTGCCTGCAATGATGCTTCTAGGCAGGAGTCACTGCCACCTCTGGTGTGGAAACTGAGGTTCTGAGAGGAAATGAGTGGTGATCACTTGTCAGAGTAGGGGGTCAAAGTTTGAATGATCCTGAACTCCCTGGTAGAAATGTGGACTCAAACATCAACTCTCCCTTCCCTACTTGTAACTTGGGACAAGCCATCTTTTTATAATCTCCATGGTAACAATTTTGTTTCATTTCCACTGCACCTTCCAGAATGGCCTCTGGCTCTTCTTTGTAGATAAAAAAAACCAGGTTTTAAAGGGGGAATGTAAGTGCCTCTAATGACTTGGCTGTGCTATGGTTTGAATGTGACCCATGGTTCTTGTGCTGGAAACTGAATTCAGGGTCACAGAGGATGTGTTCAGGCCCTAAGGGCCATGAGTTCCAGTACCAGGCTCCTAGACCCCAAACCTGTAGGGTCTACCTCTCTATTCAGCGCTCAGGCTCAGGTATCGCCAACAGACATAACAGTTTAGCACAGTGTCCGGGTGGCAAAGGTAGCAGTGGCCCTGGTCTGTGGAGGCTGAATCACTCAGGAGGGCACTGAGTGAGTTCCCAGGATGAGCTGTCCTTTTTCCCACCTCCAAACTCCTGCCTGAGCTGGGACCCTGCATTAAACATTTCTTTAACTTACTCCCAGTTTGCCCATATTTGTAAAGATTTCTTCAAATGCTACCCTGTCCTGGAGCCAGTCAACCAACAACTGCAAATATAGATCAAAATAAACTTTTCTTCTTTTAAGATGCTATTGTTAGGCATTGTGTTCCAGTGATGTGGAAAGTGACTAAGACATAGTAGGATCCTTATTTAAAAACAAAATGACTAAAAATGCCCCAAGTATGAAAAATGATACAACTATACAGGTATTGCAACATAAAAGACTCCTATTCAGGTTTAATTTAAAGAACCAATGCACATAATGAAACCATGAACCACAGTGATGAACCAATACATGTTAAAATGAAAGACAAAGAATCTTTAAAGCAACCAGAAAAAATATATTACCTACATACAAGGATTCCTTCACAAAGCTACATCAGATTTCTCATAGGAAACTGTAGGCCAGGAGACAGTAAGAGAATAATTTTAAACTGGTTAAAGAAAAAAACTATGGATAAGTAACAGTTTACCCAGCAAAGGTGACCTACAAAAATGAAGGAGAGAAAAGAGTTTCCCTGCTGAACAAAACTGAGAAAGTTTATCATCATCAGATCTGCTTTGCAAGTAATGCTAAGTGGAGTTCCTCAGCAAAAGAAATGGAAAGACACCAAACAGTAACATGAATCCATAGGAAATGCACTGGAAAAAAATATGCATAAAGTCCCAATCAGAATATTATACTACTGTAATGGCAGTATGTAAATAAGATGTATATTCATAAAATCATGTTTAAAAAGCAAATTAAAAATAATTATAGCTTCAATAACTAATATTAAGGAACACACAACATAAAACATTGTTAATCTTGGTAACAAAAAAATGCTGGATAGGGGAGTAAAAGCTTAAAAGTTTCTATAATCAATCCAAGGAAAACTGTTATTCATTTCAAATAATCACAAGTACAAGGTGATACATGTAAGCTTAATGGTAATCACACAAAAAATCCAATAAAAGATACAAAAGATAATGGAACCTAAGTGTATCACTTCAAAAAAATCAAAAAATCACAAATATAGCAAATGAACAATGCAGAAAAAAGGATCTATAAAACATCAAAAATAAAACCAACATTAAAAAAATGACCACAATAAACTTGTACATATTCATAAATAATTTCTTTTTAATTTTGAAGAGGATAAAACCAAATGAAATAAATTAGAATAGAGTCAATCAAAACAAAACAATGAAGATGGTACATGACTTCAAAAAAAGATAAAAGGAAATCAATAATGGTTACCATAATGCCTCTTGCTGTCTTCAAAATAACCGCCCGTACCATCAGGCATAATAAAATCATACAAAATAGTACAAAATAAAACCAATAAAAACAAAACAATGGAAGCAATACAGGATTTCAAAACAATAATTAGAATGTAAGTACATTAAATACTTCAAATACACATAAGGGCTGAATGCATAAAAAAATAGTATTGCTTCCTTCAGATACAAAAGCTTTAAGGACACTCACAGATGAAAAGCGGATGGAAATAGATATTTTATACAAACAAAAACCAAAAAAGAGCCGAGATAGGTATACTTTTTGATGGGTTCTTCCCATGTACATTGTTCCCAGTCACCATGGCACCGGGCAGTGCCCCCCTTTAGTACCGACTTCCACGCTCTTCTTGCAAACCCGAAAAACTGAACTTCTTGCTTTTCATGTGCATACCAACACTCCCCCAATCAGCTGTCAATATGTCATTCTGTCAGCCTCTTTAACTCCACCCCATCAATATCAAATAAAAACCCGCAGCCCTCCTGTGCCTGCAATAAAGGCTGCTTTTTCTTTTTTTCTCCTTTCCTTGTCTCTCTCGTGCCAGAAGGACCAATCACTTTTATCAGGCAAAAAAGACATTAGGTGCAAACTACTATGTATAAATTCATTGTATAATGGTAAGTGGGCCAGTTCATCAAGAGGACACATAAACTGTAAATACATATGAAGCCAACTGAATGCACCTAGATGTATGAAAAAAATTAATAGATCTGAAGAAAGACATAATACAAAAACAGTGCTTTTCAATTCCCTAGTTTTAACAATGAACAGATCATTCTGATAGTAAATCAGTTATGAAGAGTTGAATTGATAATGCACTGTAGATCAAAACTCCCTGAAAAAACGTAAACAGGACATTACAAAAAGTGCCCACAAAATGCTTCTAGATGGAGGATGTGTTAGGCCACAAAACAAGTCTTAGTAAATTTGAGAAGACGGAAATAATATTTTCTCATTACAATGGTGTTACACAAGAAATCAGGAACAGGAAAAAAATTACAAAGTTCACAAATATGTGAATTTAAACACCACTCCCCTAGGGAAAAAGAAAAGAAAAGAAGAAATTCAAAGAAAATAACAAAATAAATGAAAATGGAAACACAAGAAAATAAGATTAATGGAAAACTGCATAAGTACTACAAAGAGAAGAATGTGTGTATCAGTAAAACCTTACCATAAACAACCTAAGTTTACTCCTGAAAGAACTAGGGAAAAAATAAACTAAGCCCAAAGTTCAGAAGAGGAAGGAAATAAAAAAAAGAAGAAATACATGATACAGAAAATAGAAAAATAATAAGAAATATCAACAAGACTGATTTGATTTTTTAAAAAAGATTAGTAAAATTGACAAAATATTAGCAAGACTAGGAATAAAGGAGAACAAGAGGACTTAGGTATCATCAGAAGAGAAAGGACACACTACAACCGTTAGCATGTAAATACCTAGGATCAAAAGAGACCATTATGAGCAATAAAAACACCTGAAAATTGGATGACCTGAAAGAAATAGATAATTTAGAGGCACATATAATCTACCAAGGTTCCAACATGTAGTAACAGAAAATCTGAAAAGATCAGTGAGTAATGTGATTGCATCAATAAAATATCTAATCAAAGAAAATTCAGTAATCTAATTTTACCCAATATTTTAAAAACAAATACAGTGCTTCTCAAGAACTTCCCAAATATTGAAGCACTCACAATACTTCCAAACTGTCATAGAAGGTCATCTTGCCCTGATATCAAATTCATTACCTAAAAAAGTTTAAAAATCAAAGCCACTGTGTTCTCCCTTGCATGGTGGCCCTTCCTCACACTGTAGGATGTTACCTCACCCAAATGTACACTGCAGAACCTATTTCTTTTCCTATCTACAATAAAACTTTACTACCATTAAAAAAAAACAGTATAAGCAAATATTTCTGATAAGTGTAGATTCTGTAATCTCCAACAAAAATACTAGCAAACTGAATTCAACATAACAATAAAGCAAATGAGCTATTAGATTATGAAAAGACTTAAAATAATTTACATATTATTAAGTAAAAAGGGGACTGGATGATTCCTAATATATGACATTCTTAAAACAATACTTTATAGACACTGAAAAAATTAGTACCTGCCACGAACTCAGGCGGGTTGAGAGAGAGGTGAATAAGTAGAGCACAGGGAATTTTTAGAGCAGAGAAAATACGCTGTGTGATACTGCAGCGGTGGCTATATTGCATACATTTATTAAACTCCTGCACAAAATGTGAATCCTCTACAAACTATGGGCTTTAGTTAATACATCAAAATTGGTTCATCAATCCTAACAAATGTGTTTTGATGCCAAAATGTTAATCTTAGAGGAAACTCTATAGGGACAGTAGGTTAAAAGATCTTAGAGTACTCTCTGCTCAACTTCTCTTTCCTTTTTTTCTTTTTTTTTTAATGGTACTGGGGATCGAACTCACAACCTTGCACCTGCCAGGCAAGCGGTTATGCCACTGAGCTAAATCCCTGGCCCATCAACTTTTCTAAAATTCAAAACGTCTCTAAAAATATTGCATTATTAAGTGAAACAACGTAAGACAAAATGTCGTCTCACTGGCATAGTGGCACACTCCTGTAATCCCAGCACTTGCGAGGCTGAGGCAGGAGGATCACTGCAAATTCGAGGTCAACCAGGGCTACAAAGTGAATTCAAGAGCAGCCTGAACTGCATAGTGAAACCCTGGCTCAAAAAGACAAAAAAAAAAAAAAAAAAGTCTCAAAAATAGGTACAATACAAAGCTGTGTTTTTTTTTTTGTATGTGTGTGTGCCTGCTTTGTTTTCCTTGCTAGTTAAGCCATAGACCCTAATAAAAAGAACAAAATTTCCTCATAGATTTTTTTTAAGGTAAAAAGAAAGTAATCAAGTAAAACAGCAATACTGAGAGAAAATACATCTACATGAATGCAGCCCGAAGGGCTGAAGCAAAAAGCCATGGGAAAAAGTACTTAGAAATTTTTAAAATGGTTTCTTCAATATTATGCAATATAACTTTGGCTTCTGCTTTGCTCAAAATTCATGAGAAAATTTTCTACTACTTTGGGTCCTTTTGAAATTTGGTTTTGTGGCTGGCACATGTGCTTCACTGGTCTGTCGCTGGGCATAGAGATTTTCTACTTGCATCCATGACAGACTATCAGGGACCAGAATTATCCTTCCACCTTAACCACCTTAGAAACCTAACGAAAATATGTAAAAAAGCCATATTCAGAAACTGGAAAACAATAACTACAACACAGAAGGAAAATAAAGAAGGCTCTAATGAAGATACGAATCTTAGG
>RJWM01023967.1:0-31367 GCA_004363535.1 Dasyprocta punctata | reverse complement strand
AAGCCAGCCACTCATGAGTTTAAGGCAGACCAAGTAACAGGGTGCTATTTGCATTTTAGACTGGCAGCAAGAGAGAGAGCAGAACTTTGCCTCCTACATCTTCGCCAAGGAGAACAGTCTACTGACTAAAAAGAAAGAGAAAACGTTGGAAAGGAAAATTGAAGTTCAAGATGAGTAAAGAGATTCTAACAGCACCAGGCTGCTGCAAATGAGCTCAAGTCTCTTGGCCAGGACAAATTACACTCCAGGGAGTAGCGAACTCACCAGAAGCTGCGGAGCCTCTGCTGATAATGTTTAAGGAATGTGCAGGCTGTGAAAGAAACTGGAACACTAGAGTGGCAAAATATAGCTCTGATTAGTAAAGAGGGGAGAAGATTCTGCGACTGCAAAAGTGGGGATCCTCATATCCATCCTCATTAAGTTCCCTGATCGGATTATTTAATGCTAATTTGTGAGCATGTAAAAAAATGGAGCAGAATTCTCTAGAAGCCTGCGTGTGTTCTTTAAGAACAAGCCACAGCCTGGTAAGTCTATTCCCAGTTTTGTGGTAGGCTTGCTAGATTATTATGTCTGGGAATTGTGTTAGGTATGGTAGAGACAAATCTCACCTCGGCTTGGTATTTGTCAGGAAAGCTCATGACAAATTTGTGCACTGGATGGGCCTTGTGCACCCACAGACTCAACATACGGTACCAAGCATAAAAAATATTTGAAAAAATTTGCATCTCTACTAAACACGTATGGACTACTTTTGGTCATTATTCGCTAAACATATACAGCAACTATTTACATAGCATTTATACTGCATCAGGTATTATGAGTGATCTATGGATGATTTAATTTATACAGAAGATATGCATAGGTGGAATGCAAATGTGACACCATTTGATATCAGGGACTTCAGCATCCTCAGATTTCGGTACAGTGTTCACAGGGGTCTGGTACCAACCCTCCAAGGATGCTGAAGGATGACTATAGTTTCAGTTGCAGGCTAGCATGCTGGGTAGGTGGATTTAGAATTGTTTTATGGCCTTGCTCAAATATGCTGATCAATGTCATCATGAAAATAAATTTCTAATTAAAGGTCACAGTCATTGTCCAGTTTGATGTTTCTATTAGTGTGGTAGACATAGATGACTTGGTACTTAACAGGTTTTCAGATGACACGCTGAAAATAGTTTGGTTGACACGGCAAGGTGCAAAGAACAGATGAGAGCACTAAGCTGAATGTAATGATGTGAGATGAAACAGAAATGGTAGGGTCAGGCACCAAGCCCAGACAGTCCCCAGCGAGGTCAGAGCTGAGAGTGGTTGGCTGCAGTCTGAGAGCGGACAGGAATCTCAATGCGTGGTAACATGGCTCCAACCCACAGTGTTGTTCAGCTGCCTGCGGCCTGACACCTAAGATCTCCACGGTGGTTTCAGGCAGGACTGAAGGAAGCATAACGCAGATGTTCTCCAGGTTCTCCCGGGAGTTGTACCATACTTGGAAAATGCCCTTCACTGTGATTTCCCTTTTGTGAGATACCTGAGTATCCAGGGCAAACAACCAGCATGTCACAGGGAGAGAACACAGAATCCTGGTTATTGGAGAAACATTTGAGGAGTTGAGAAAGTTCAGTCTGGTGGCTAGGAATCTCAGAGTGCAACCGTGAAGCTTTTGGGGTTAGCCAAGACCTATGTGCAGGTATCTAAAGCAGAGGGGTCCAGGCTTGGGAAAAGAGCCCCATCAGCACATCTCTGGCCTCCAGAGAAAGAAGTCGCAATAGCCACCTCCCACCTGTCCAGAAATGGTGGGCGGGAGTCGGGGTTCCTAGTATCAGAGGTGGAGTGGATGATCACTTTGTGGGATGGTGTGAGACGGCCTCTGAGGGGTGTCTGACCACAAAAGAACCACTAAAGCTCTGTGGATGTTAGTAACTGCTATTACTGGCTGCCATTTTGTGAAAATTAAAAAACGCGTGTGCTACGATAGCCTCATAAGATCTTTCTGTTCTCCTTGTGTTGTTGTAGCAAATTTTTGTAAAGTCAGTGACTTCAAACAATATAAAAACAGCCCATCATGGTGGTGCATGACTGTAATCCCAGTAGTCTGGGAAGCTGAGGCAGGAGAATTGTAAGTCCCAATCCAATCTGGGAAACTTAGTGATGTGGGGAGACTCCATCTCAAAATAAAAAAAAAAAAATGAAAAGGGATGGGGGTGTGTACTTCAGTGTGAAGGCTCTGGGTCCATTCCCCCATACCACAAAAACAAACCACACACGCCAAAATAAATGTATCATTTTCTAGTTCTCAATGTTAGAAGTCCAGTATCAAGCTATCTGCAGGGCTGTGTGTTCCTCCAGGGACCTCAGGGGAAAATCCTTTCTCTTGGTTTTGTGGATCTAGAAGAGGCTGCCTGCATTTCATGGCCTGGGGTCCCTTTCTCTGTTTCAAGGTCAGTGGCTAAACATCTCCACATCTCCCTCTGGCCCAGGCTGTGGGGTGGGCCTCACAGCAACACCTCTGACTCCAATCTCCCTGGCTCCTTTGGAGACGTACCTTTGAGATGATACTTAGTGGGACTCCCTGGGGAGTCCAGGTTCATCTGTCTGTTTCAAGGTCCTTGATTGCACCTGGAAATTTGTTGTTGCTATGAAAGGTAACAGTCACAGCGTATGGGGCTTAGGTGATGTCTTTTCAGAAGCCATTGCTGTAACAGTAAACAGAGAGGTGCAGTCAGCACACAGCAGTGCTGATGAAACAGTGCCGCTGGGATTCAAACCTGCTCTGACTCTAACAACCGGGCCCTGACCGTTGTGATGCTGCATTGCACCCGTTACCCTAATTCTTAGAGCCTGCCTCTGGGTGCTTATAATCACTTTCCTGTAATGGTGTTAATTTACTAGTGACAGTATTGCAGCTTACTTTTCAAAGATGTAGCATAAGCCAGACATTTCTGGCTAATATTAAATTTAACAGGCCTCCCCCTTCCAGCTCCTTAGCATCTTCAGCTAACAGCTTTCTCCCCTCCTGGATTTTGTCACCATGGGTCTTCTCATCTACAGGAGTTTGGAATGGTGTTATTTTCTGAATTTGGATCTGACAATCTTTGCAGACTAAAGGTTACACAGCTGCAAAAGTTTGTTTTTAACCCAAAGTAACAGAGTTGTCAAGGGGAGTGTAAAAGGATTCCAGAAATGCGGGTTAAAAAACCTAGTGATTCTGTAAGGCGGCGGCAGTAGCGTGGTGATAATGGCATCTAGACCTGGGGAACTTCAAAGTGCATTACCTGGCTGAAACCTCCGCTGCTGTCAACACCGGCGCCCAGGCCTTTGGAAGTGGGTTGTGCAACACGTTCTGTTCAGGGCCTCGTGCTGGAGAATTTCTCCCATCATCTAAACATCTATTGGCTTCTCTTCCCCCATACAAGGGAGAGGGAGAGGCAAAACCAAGGGCTTGTTCTATGGATGGAGACCTCGATGCTCAGAGACCATTCCAACAGAGACTGGGCCCAAGTCAAGACATCTAGATTCTAGTCTGATCCTGCCACTAGTTGCTCTGGGACAGAGCTTCTTTCATCTTTTCTCTGGTCTCCCTTCTCTTGTGTCCCACTGTCACCTGTTGCACCATCGCCCTCCATGTGTAGTTCTGTTCTCACGGCACTCAGCTGGGCTGGGCTGGACCTGGGACAAAGATTAGCTGCACTCAGGGTGCTTTGAAGCCTGACTGGAACGAGGCCTTAGGTGAATGTGGAGGGGTCACAGTTAAGGTTTAGTCCTAAAATGTTCCCCAGAACTCTCATGTGTTCAGAGGTGGGGCTTTTGGAAGGTGACTGGGTCATGGGGATGCTGCCCTCATCAGTGCATCAGTCCATGATGAGTTCATAACAGAATGTGCGGTCAGGAGAGAGGGCCTGGTCAGAAGGGTTACTAGGGTGATGACTTGAAAGGGTGTGTTCTGTTCCCAGTTCCCGTCTTCTCTCTGATTTCTGGCTGCCATGGGTTGAGCAGCTTTCCTTTATCATGTTGTTCTACCTTGCCATTTCTGTTTTGGAGCCAGCTAACCATGGACTGACACCTCTGAAACTGTAAGCCAAGATAAACCTCTTCCCCTTTAATTTGCAGGTGTTGGGTATTTTGTCTCAGCAGCAGAAAAGTGACTGATGCTGTCATTGCGATACCCGGATGTGTCTACCAGCAGCTGGCAGGTGGGCAAGAGTTCACAGGGTGGGAAGGCTTATACTGAGTGCGAGAGCTATGAACTGACCAGAATAAGGGAGGTGAATGGAAGGCTGAAGAGGTGTGAAGGGCTTGCTTCTCACTGGAATCAGATTCTGCTGACCTGTAGAGACCATATGGACCTTCCTGAGCTGGTGATTCTAGGTGTTTCACGTTACACTTCCAAGGCAGTACTTTTCAAGCCCAAGTTATCAGGTTGGTATTAATGGAGCACCTATGATTCTGGAAGAGCAGGACAGTAACGTTTTTGAACACCGTCTTATGTCAGGCACAGGTCTAAGAAAGAACAGAAGTAGTCCTTACCGAGCACCTGTTCTGTGCCAGGCCTTGACCCAGGATGCAAGGAGAAGCCAAAGTCCACGCGCCTGTGTGTCTCTACATGGGCAACATAAAGACTAGGCAGTAATTGGTAAAGATAAAAGGAAGTAGTAAGAGTATTAAGTAACAAGTAACAAGTGAGGAATTGTTGAGGCTGGGGAGAACAAGGCTCCATTTGTATGCCAAAATTTTGGCTTTAGAGCATTACAGGTGCCACTTTTAGAACAGGATCTAAAAGGGGACTTGATTTATTAAATTGATATCCTGTTGCTGACTATGTTCATTGTTTAACTTTTGGCCCACTTGGATTCTTGGATCTCCCTTTGCCACACTTGCATCTAACTAGCTTTCATATTGCATTGTTGCCCTCATTCTCTGGAATTCTCTTTTCTCAACACAGCATTTCTGTGACATGATGGGAGAAACAGGAAATAATTTTTGAAGCTGTTCCACCAATTTTCTTTTTTAAAAAAGCATTATCAAATCGTAGTTTACATATGGTAAATTCATCCATCTTAAGTGTGCAACTCAGTGAATTTTAGTAAATTTATAGACGTGCGAAACCATCACCACGACTAGTTTTTGAGCACTTGCATTATTAGAGAGAATAATTGAAGGGCACAACACAATGACTGTGGACTTATGCAACCTACTCGAGCATGCATTTCTGAAACTGTTGTACTTAAGGAAATCTGTCAGCAAATTTTGAGCTATTTCATGCTATACCTTTGCAAAGAAAGAAGCAAAATGAGGCATAAGGAAGCATCCCTATGCCTGAAATGTGAAGAAATAATTACTTTGTGGATCACTTCATTAATAAACAGATTATTACAAAAGTAATTATTTTAGAGATGGCAGGAGCCATTAGCTAATACTATGCTGTTGTCTACTGGGACATATAAAAAGTCGTTTTAATTTGTTTTTCAGAAATCACTTACACCCACAAAACCACTTCAGTCAAACAAGTGAATGTAGGTATGGGCAAGCCTTAGTTACCATGGCAAAAACAGCTCTACCTTTTTTATCTGTTTAATTTAATTTATTTATTTCCAGTGAGATTTTCATCCCTCTCCAGAATTCACTGTTGGGGGACGGTAAAAACACCCCAATCCCAGGCTTTTGTAACATCTGTGATGCCTCCCCACCCCACCCCATGTGAAAGGTACTGGAGTCACCTTGGAGGGAGAGAGGACCCTGACTGCTGGCTGTACCAGTGCTTTCTATAGCAAACCACATTTGAGAAGAGTGTGCATCTGTGGTGGGCTCCTCTGTCAGGTGGGCCACAGGTCAAGCTCTGACGTGCCCTGCAGGTTAGGGCCAGAGGCCCTTCCTCCTTATCACAGTTTCTGTCCCCCTTAGGTCCTATGTCCTTTAAATCTGAGAGTTGTTCATTCTTAGGTGAGAAAGGAACCATTCTTCCAGTCAAGATACAGGAAGAAGTGTGATCCTAGGTTGGAAGCTCTTTAAATGCCCTCGAGTCTTATTCGCAAAGGTTTGAAGGGGGTAAATTCTGCTGTCAACTTGAATGAAAGGCAGATATTCAGGACCGAACTTGCAATACACACTCAGCTAATATTCATTGGTAAGTTTAAAAAACGTTGAGTTACCATAGTCAGAAAAGCACGCAGTTTTAAAGGTAGCGCTGGATACATTTTACAAAGTGAACAAATTCAGCTGAAGATGAAATGGTTGCTCTCACCCCAGGCTTCCTTTCTGTGTCTCCTGGGCATTGACTCCACAAAGTCACCAACGTCTGTCTTGTATCAAGATTGATTAGTTTTGCCATATAAATATAGTCACATGCTATGAGTTTTTTGTGCCTTTTGTTATTCAATACAATGTTAGTATCTGAAAAACTCACTCATGTTGCTGCCTTCAATAGCAGTTTGGTTTTTACATTGTTGTATACAGTTCAATGGTAATGATGCATCTCTGTAATATACGAACATGGTGTATTTTGCCCATTACAGGTAGAACTTATATCTGTTAGGAATAGTGTTCCTGTGATCATAATGCATAATCAGTGAACCTACACAGACAGTTCTATTAGAGTAGAATTGCTGGATCATGGGAATGCAATATTTGGCTCCACACAAAGCTGGTTATACCATCATCTCATTGACTCTATGACTTTCTTGTGATAGTAGTATTTTTCATCCTTTATATCAGTTGTTTGTTTCTTCCTTTTTCTTGACTAATCTTTTTAGAGATTTGTGAATTTTATTAGTCTTCAATGATAATTTTTGACTTTGTAGATTTTTTTACCCATTATATATCTTTTCTATTTCCTTTTAAATGAATCTTTATTATTTATTTCCTTCTAATTTTTTATTTGCCTTAAATTCTTTTCTAGTTCATTGATTGATTTTTCTGTCTTTTTTTCCTCTAGAATAAATACTAAAGGGCATATATTTTGCTTTTAAGCGTGATTTAAACTTTGTTCTACAAGTTTAAATGTGTTGGTTCATTATTATGTAGTTTTGAATATTTTCTGATTTCCATTGAAATTTCTAATTTTTGATTTGTTTTTGAAACATAGGTTAGAAGTGTTAAGCAATTTTCAAACATTTGGAGATTTTAAAAGTGTTTCCTATTGATTTCTAGTACTCTTCTAAGAAGACACGCTCTGTATGATTCCAACCCTTTGAAATTTGTGGCTTACTTTGTTAAATGTTCCACGCACACTTGAAAAGAATGTGATTCTGCTCTTGTTGGGCTCAGCGTTTTATAGATGTCACTAAGGTCGAGTTTGTTTATCATGTGGCTCGAGTCTTTGTCTTTAATGATTTATTGTCTGAAAGTTTATTATATCAGTTACTGAAAGACGTATTTGAAATCTTCAACTATGGTAATGGATTTGCTTTTCCTTTTAGTCTTGTCAGTGTTTGCTTTGTGTACTTTAGGTTTTGTTTTTGGGTGCATGCAAACTTCAGATTATCAAATCTTCCTGCTGAATTGACTGTGCCTCTCTGGAAATACTTCTTGCCTTATAGCCTTGCTTTGTCTGATATCAGTAGGGCTAAGCCAGCTGTTTCTGGGTTAGTGTTTTCATGGAATATTTTTTAGATTCTTTAATTTTTTTTTTGTTTGAACCAATGTGTAGCTGGATCTTATTGTTTTGTTTTTCCAGACTGACTAATCTTTTTATTTTAATTGGATATTGAGTCTTAAGCTGAATACATTCTTGTTATTTTAAGTGTTAATTCTACATACTGTTGCTTGTTTTATATTTGCTCTATCTGGTTTTTGTTCCCTATTTCTCTTTTGCTGCTTTCTTTTAATTTAAAAGTGCTCTTCATGATCTCTTTCCTTTATTTATTGGTATGTTAGACATTCTTTTACGATTTGTTTAATGTTACTGTAGCACAGGATTGGCAGGATTTTTTTCTGTAAAGAGTTAAATCATCAATATTTTAGGCTTTTGGGACCATACACAGTCTCCAATTTTCCTCCCTCCTCCTCCTTCTTCTTTTCTACTATTTAAAAAAAAATGCACCAATCATTCTTAACTTCCAAGATGTAGAGAACAGGCTGTGGACCTGATTTGGGCATTAGTGATAGTTTGTTAACCTCTACTAGAGATTTGCCATATACCTTGCCAGAATCTACCCTTCAGTTAATAATTTAATAGTTCTTGGACAATGCATAGACCCTATACAACTTGAATTCCTTTTACCCAGTTCTCCTGTACCTGTTATGCTATTTGGGTCATGAGTTTCACTTTTCTGTGTATCTGAAATTCTATATGACATCATTATTTTTATTGTTTTAATAGTCTATAGTTATATAGATTTATTCATGTGCCTACCATTTTTGACACTATCGCTTCCTGCATCACTGTTCTGTTATCATTTTGTCTGAATAACTTCTTTTATTGTGTATAAGTTGACAATGCATTTTCTTAGTTTTTTATTTATTTGAAATATTTGCTTTTGATTTTGAAGGTATTTTCACTGGTTATAGAATTCTGGACTGGTACTTATTTTATTTTAACACTGTAGCTTTGCCATTCTTTTGTTTTGTGGCGTCTACTGTTTGTGTTGAGTAGCCCTCATTGTTGGTCCTTAATATAGCCTTTCTAAGATCTCCTTTGGCTAGTCAATATTTTTTCTCTGGTCTTTAGTTTCCTAGGGTTTTCCTGTAAGGTGCCTTAGATAGTTTCCTTTGTTTCTATGTGCTGGAATTTTGTTTGAACTCCTTGAATCCTTGAATTGATGTCATGCCTGTTCTTTAGCACATCAAATACTGCTCCTGCTGCATTTCCTCTCTCTTACCCTGCTGGGATTATAAATCCATATTTGTTGGTTCTCACTGTGGCTCGTCTCTTTCTTCTCTTTCCTCCTCCTCTCTCTTCCTGTATATTTAATATTTTTTCTTCTGCCTCTGCGTGGTTGTTTTTCTTTTTTCTTCTTTTAAAGAGAACAAAAACAAAATAGAACAAAGCAAATCAGAACAGAACAATGCAAGCAACACAGGACTTCAGAACAATAGGAAATAAACCATGGCTACCATAATGTCCCTCGTTTTCTTCAAAACAGCACAGTCCACACCATCTCACACAATAAAATCAAACAAAACAAAACAGAACAAAACCAATCAAAACAAAAGAATGAAAGCATTATGGGACTTCAAAACAAGATGATAGGAAATCAACCACAGCTGCCATAATATCTCTTGTTTTCTTCAAATAGCCATCCATACTATCACACATAATAAAATCATATAAAACACAGCAGAATAAAACCAATAAAAACAGAAAAGTAAAAGGCTTAATACGACTTCAAAACAAGATGACAGGAAGTCAGTAGTGGCTATCATAATACATCCCATTATCTTAAAATAGCTGCCTATACCATCGGACACAGTAAAATATAACAAAAACAAGAGAGAACAAAACCAAACCTAACAAAATTATGAAAACAATACAAGAGTTCAAGACAAGACAATAAGAAATTAACAGTGGTTACCGCCTTCTCATCCTAGGCATTTCCTCCCTTGACACTTCCATAATATCTAGTGTGCTTTTTGGATTCCACAAACCCCTCCTGTTTTTTATGCTAGGGAGATGACTTGGTGTTCACCTGTAAGAGTTCCAACCGTTTCGCCCATGAGCATGGTCTCCAGTTGCATCCATTTACCTACAAGAGCCTCAAGATTACCCTACTTTATAGCAGGGTAGCTTTCCAGGGTATGAAAGTACCATATCTCTCTTGTGCATTCTGCAGTTGATTGGCAAGTTGCCCTTGCTTTTTTCTGGTCTCCTGTCCCATGGAACAGTTGTTTTCTCTCCTTTGATTTGCAGTCTATGGATTTCCTTTCAAGTTAAATGTGTTTCTTGCATACAGTGTATTGATGGATCTTGTTTCTTGACTCACTCTCCTTGTGTTTCTTTTTATTGGTGAATTGAGACCATCTACATTAATGGCTACAACTGGTATACGTTGGTTCATCTCTGCCATGCTATTCTCCTGCTGTTGGCTCTTCACTTTTCCCCTTCATTCAGTTGCCTGTCCTGTTTGGTGATCCTCCTCTGCTGCTGTTCCTGGAACCATGGTCATCTTTATCTTTCTCTAGAATATCCTTCAGCATTCTCTGTAGGATTGGTTTGGTGGTCATGAATTCCTTCAGTTGTTCTTTATCATGGAAGTATTTTATTTTTCCATCAATTTTGAAAGATAGTTTTGCAGGGTACATCAATCTGGGCTGGAAGTTGTTTTCTTTCAGGATTTGAAACACTTCACTCCAAACTCTTCTTGACTTGATGATTTGTGTTGACAAGTCTGCCATGATTTGGATTGGTTTTCCTTTCTGTTTCTTTAATAGCTTTTAATATTTTGTTCTTGTACTGCATTTCTGGGATCTTGATTATTGTATGTCTGTAGATTTATTTTGCTTATGGCTAGTTGGAGTCCTATATGCCTCTCTTATCTGTATAACAGATCATTTTCCCATGTTTGGGAAGTTTTCTGCTATTACTTCTGTAAATAGCCTTTTCATTTCATGTGTATTGACCCCTGCTTCTTCACTGATACCTATCACTCTTAAATTATTTTTCTCTGTGTTTGTCTTGCAGCTGTTAAATTGTTATTTCCTGGTTTCTTGTTTTTTTAAGAGCTCTTTCCTTTCGCGATTGCTAGCTGTGATCCTGTCTTCAAGATCTGAAAGTCTGTCTTCAGTCTCTTTCAAGCAGTTTTGCCAGCTTTTGATAGAGTTTTTAATTTCCTGGCTATCTCTTTGAATCTGTTTCATGCATTGTAATTCCTTCCTATATTGTTCATTCAAGGTTTCCATCATTTTTTTAAATTTATTTTTATTTTTATTTTTTTTTTGTGCGGCACAAGGGATTGAACTCACAACCTCGCGCCTGCCAGGGCAGGAGCTTAAGGCACTGAGCCAAACTCCCGGCCCTGGTTTTTTGAGGCAGGGTCACACTATGTGGTTTCCATCATTTTCCTATGCTCTTTTTTTTTTAAATCTATGTCTCCTTTAGATATGCTCAGCAATTCTTTTATTATGTTTGTGATTTCTTCTTTTACCTGAGACATTATTTCTGATCTGATTATTTTTACAGTCTCATGAAGTTGTTCCTTTACTTCAGTTGCTGTCCTCTTGGAGATTTCAGGTATGTGACTTCCATTTTCTTCCATGACTCTCTCCCAGATTTATTCTGTGTGGGCTAGAGGTCTGAGAGTGCCTTTTTCTCCTTCATTATAATATTCTCCTAGCTTACTCCCAACAAGCTGGTTGTGGGGTCCCAGACACTTCCTATATTGGCTGCCCCTCCATGGTGTAGGGGAATGGGACAGGCGCCTGGGTTTCTCTGAGTCCAGGTTTGCAGAGAGGTAGCATGGTATGGGGTGGACTTCTCCAGATCTGTGCAGCTATGCTGGGGCTTCCCCAATGGCCAGGGGTGCGTGGTGGTGGGGCTGCTTCTTCTGACAGCCTGTGTGTCAACTCCCCAATGGCAGCAGGCACACAGATGTGTGTTTGTCTGATTCTCCCCGTGGGCCCTGGCTGCCTGAAGGAGGCAACGGTCTCCAGTGGTGGCCTGCAGGTACACTGGGCTTATCTGGCTGCATCTTCCTGCTCACCCTGAATGATGGCAGGAAGCAAACCTTCTGATGGCAGGAGCTGGCAAGCAGAGGTGGATCTGGCTGGGTCTCCCTGCCCACGCTGGCTGCCCACAGGAAGCAAGCTTTCCGATGGCCTGATTGTTTTTCTACTGACTTGATTTCCAGTTTACTAATCCTTTCCTCTGCTGTTAAAACCTATCTGTTTAATTTCTTTCTTTCTTTCTTTCTTTCTTTCTTTCTTTCTTTCTTCCTTCCTTCCTTCCTTTCTTTCTTCCTTCCTTCCTTCCTTCCTTCCTTCCTTCCTTCCTTCCTTTCTTCTTTCCTTCCTTCTTTCCTTCCTTTCTTTCTTTTTTCTTTCTTTCTGGAGATTAAACCTAAGGCCTTGTGCCTGTCAGGCTAATGCTTTATCACTGAGCCACACACACATGTATTGAATTCTTAAACTTATTTATTGTCTTTGTTGGTTGCAGAATTCTTGTTGGATTCTAATTCTTCACATTTTCATTTATTTTTGAAGAAAATATTTATTAACTTTAACAAATCAACTTGATTCCAATTCATGTCTCCTGGCATGCTGGGCAATGTTTTCCTCAACACTAGATATTGTGAAAGAAAATGTGTTGAGGCTCTGGGCGACATTTTCTTCCTTTACAGAGATCCTTTTTTTTTTTTTTTTTAGGTTGTTATTCCTAGTGGGTGAGTGAAGAGGGAGCAGATCACCTTGATGTAATAAAAAATGAGATATTTCAAGACTCGATTTCAGGCTCTGTTAAGAATGGTTTATGTTCTGCTCATCTTTCCTCCTTTTAGTGCCTAACCCTCCCATTGTCTCCACTGAAAATCTGGATTATTTACCAAAGTCTGTCCTCCTTGGTGGACTTTCAGGTCCAGTGTCTTTTCTCCACACCACTTGGAGTCTGCTCAAAGTCTGGCTGTCCAGCCTGTGGAAGCTGCTCATTGCTTGGTTTCTTGTCCTCCTGTCTGTCATAAGGTTCAGGATACAGAAAATCCCCTGAGGAGAAGCCATATGCAGAAGGCTTGGTTTAAGTCTAGACAGTCTCGTTCTCCAGGATAAGTGCTCCTACATTCTGGATGCCTTGGTAGCTCTAAACTCTAGTCTTTGTCTGCACAGACCTGCAAGGCTGCTGTGGCTCTGGCCAATGTTTTTGCTCCCTCTCAGTGACTCCCCTGAGAACTGGCAGCTGCCCCAGGAGGAGCCGTGAGGGAAATGGTGGGTTTACTCACTGCATTTCACTTCCCTCCAGGATCTTGGCCCCTAATGTTCTGGTTGCCTTTACGACTCTCTGATGACTCCTAACAGCTGTTTTCTGCAATATATTTAGCTTTTATAGTTGTTCTCTGCAGGACAGTTAACCTGACACAAGCTACTCTGTCATAGACAGAAGGCAAAGTCTCTGGAGATTTATTTTTTAAAGTGGTTTCCAGGACATGTCCTGAGGCCATTGTGATTCTGCTGTATCTCCCGCATCTATGCAGGGCATCCGTATGGGGGTGGGGCAGTGCGGCTGGCAAGGTCTTTTGGCATCTTCAATGCCATCAAAAACACCTTAGTAAGCTTTGCAGAGTATGATTTGTAAGTAGTAACTACAAATATTTTAAAATTGAGAATGGTATGCTGGGCATGGTCACTGATGGTCTGATGACATAAAAACTGTGAAATGAAGCCTACTGTTTTTTCTTTTCTATTGTCACACACACACACACACACACATACACACACACACAAAATGCAGTTTCAAGCATGCAGAGATGCACACACAAACGCAAACACACCATCTCATCTTTTCTGGGATTGTTGACCTGAGTGACATACTGACTCTGCTATTGCACTGCAAAATGATTGTAGTCGAGCCTCTTCCAATCCCTCAGTATCTTCCTTGGACATAGGAGTAGGAGACGGGAGGGAGGAAGGACCAGGCAAGCTCACGGGTTCTTTCCACCTCCAACAGCCGCCCTCTCTTCCCTACCTTGGATGGAACGTCTGATACCGTGACCTGCTCTGAGTGGTGGGATTCATTTTCCTAAATCAGCCAGCGGTGTGGTTGAGCATTCAGTTGTCAGTCGGTCTAACAGGACCAGACTGAGTCTTCATCTCTGCACAGGCAGGGGTCCTACGCCATGGGCCTCACGGGGCCCTGCACCCCACTATGAGCTGTTCACATTGTGCTCACCCCCACCATCCTTCAGCCAGTGCAGATGGAAATTTAAAATCGAGTGTGGCTGCTTCTCACATTTGTCCAAACCATCTGTCTTTTTTTCGTTGCTGAGACAAAATGCCTGATTCCCAAAGTTAAAGGTGGAAAGGTTTATTTTGTAGAGGTTTCAGTCCATGGTTGGCCAGCTCTAAGGCAGAGGGGTGTGGCAGAGGGCACCACAGAGGAGATCAGTCCACAGCAGGCAGAAGGCAGCAAACTTCTAGTGGCCATAGCAACTTCTTTCTACCCCATGTGTAGTCTATGTGGGATACTGGTGGTGCCAAACCAATCAGTGGAGTAATTTAGTAATCACACTCTTAATCCCAGCACCCTGCACTCTAGATCCAGCCACCTCTGAAAGAGCCCCACCTATGACTGCATGAGGCTTTGGGGGGGCTTCTAAACACAAGCCACAATACAATCCTTCTCCCAACGTTCCTGAGTATACTGTCCTTATAAGAAATATTTGAAAATCACGGACACTTCCTTTGTTCAAGTTCAAGTCTTGCTTCTGAATTAGTCTCTGTGCCGTACCCCACCTAGTCTGTCCCCTCCGTTCCCCTGCTTAGCTCTGCGTCCTTCAGACTCCTCTCTCAGTTGGCTCCTGGTTGGGCTTGGCCAACAAAAGCACTAGAAAGAGACAGAGGCCGAGGAGAAGGAAGCCAGCACACGTCCATCCCTTCCGCTCTGCCTTGGGGGAGTCCTTGGCAAAGCTGCAACTTCCTCGGCCCCAGCACCTCTGAGATGGACTAGCTATGGTTTCCGTATCTGCTGGGTGACCCCACCCTTGACTCAGGCAACTCTGTGGATTTCCTGTGCTCCTCTGACCGGAGTGTGGCAGTCACTTTCTGCTTCTCTAGAACCCTGCCCTCTCTCCCCAGCTCCTTTACCATGCAACAGCGCCAATAAACAGTATTCAGTACCTTCTGCTGGAGTACCTGGAGGACTTCTCTTTTCTGGTTTAGATCATGACTAATTTGGTTGCTAAACTCAGTCTTTCTAGTAATGTCTTTCTCTTTCATACAGATGTAATTTAAGCAACATTGAAACCCATTTGACTCTTTTTCTTGTATCACCTGTTGAGGTAGACAGCATTATTCTTTCATTCAACAAATATTTACTGAGACACTGATCAATACCTTAGCCAAGTACTCAGTTATCCAGTTCCTGCCACCCTGACCATTTGAAATGTTAAGCAAAAGTACTGAATTATTGACTCTGTAGGATGAAATGAGTTGCTAGTAGATAAAGAGATAGATGCCCAGGAAACAAACTCTCCTCAAAGGTTTGTTTTTAAAAGCAATTTCCAGGATAGCAAACTTTAGCACTGCTGTGAAGCAGGTGGGAAAGGTGAACCCTGGAAATAGGACAAGAAGGGCTGAAGTCCCAGATTTGGACAGAAATGTTTGCTGGTGGAAGCACCCACCCACCAGGCTTGAGTGGTGCCTCTCGCAAGTTCTGCACCAGCCAGTTCAGAAATGGGCATCTGAGAGCAAGCAAAGTGGGGAGCCTCCTCCCTTCTTTGCTTGCCAAAATGTCACTTCCTCCAGGAACGGCACACTGACTGCTACTGTGGGCTGGATCTTCCTGTTAGATGTCTCCTGTACTTTTCCTGTCATTGATGTGATCACCGACACCCCCTCTCCCCATTCTAACATTTGTCAAACACAGACATTAGTTCCTTATGGCAGAGTCTGGGGAGCAACTCAAACCCAGGGATCATTTAATTTTTCTCTATCATTAACACCAACATTTCCAATGATTTCTAGAGGCAGAGAAATTTGTATGTGTGTGGATGTGTGTGTGTGTGAACCTGCTTGTGCCCTATTAAGTTATGATGATTTTAAATCAAACTATCTGGAGTACAATTAATTGTGTCATAATCCGGTGAAAGCTGGGGTGTTAGGGTTTAAATACAAAGTGTCCCTCAAAGACTCAGGTACTGAGGTTGAAGTGTTGCGATACTCAGAGGCAGGACTTGGAGAGGTGGCTGGTTCTCCAGGGCGCTGAATGCTGCAGTGCATCAACCAATGGGTGAGTTCAGAGCTCTCTGGGTTGACTGGGAGGTGTGGCCTAATTGGAGGAAGCAGGTCCCTGAGGGCAGGCCTTGGAAGGAAGGGTATACTGTACCCCTTCCCTTGCTCTCTGGCTCTTTCCCTCTTTCTCTGCTTCCTGGCTGCCGAGTCCAGCATCTTCCTCCACTATGCCCTCCCCCACGATGCTCTGTCTTGCTGCTGGCCTAAAGCAGTGGCTCCATCTGAGCTCTGTCTTTGAAAACTGTGAGTCAAAATTAATCTCTCCTCCTTTCAGTTATTTTCCTCAAGTATTTAGTGATGGGGAGGATAAGGTAACTAAGACACTGGGAATTCTATACGAGTTCATGGCATGATCAGTAAATATGGTGAATATTTAAATTTTTATTACAGTGAATTACACATTGCCATTGATTCCCCCCTCAAAATGCTCCCCCTTGCTTCAAACACATGTGTCCCATCATTCTGGCTGCTTTCTGAAGCAGTTTCGGAAGTCTGACTTTCTGTGTGTCTTTAGTTGCAGTGTCGTGGCTGCCCTGATGTCCCAAATTAATTCAAAATGTTTGCTTTTCATGTTCATTTTGACTTTGGGGAAAATCCAGAAGTCGCACAGTACCCTGTCCAGTGAATGAAGTGTATGAGGACACATTGCAGCATTTTTATTGAGTAGAAATTGCTGTAAATGGTTAGTCAATGAGGTCGGATGATAATTTTTCTCATTTAAACATTAAAAGACACCTTGCCGTGGATCCCCTTCAAAATACTGAGAGTATTCTCTTTGTTTTGAACACACATCCCGCCAACCTTGGTGATGCCTTTTACTGTCGTATTTTTACATTTGAACATTCATCGTATGTTTTGGTCACACCCTGTATGACAGCTGTAGATAGATGCCCAGGTAGTCAGAGTTATTCATTTGCATCCTTGAGGCCGCAGGTGCTGCATCTTTTGCTGCAGTCCTGGCCCCTCTGAACCCTTCTCCTGCCCCCCTCTTACCCTCCCTGCTCCCACACTCTGGCTCCTCTGGTCGCTGTTTCCCCTCTTTGGATTCAGATTTAAATGAATCATTTATTTACATTTTATCCAGAATTTTAATCATTCTACAAACAGTATCTAATAACATTAAACAATTGCAGAATCTAATAAAGGCCAGACTTAACCTCATTGGAATCTCATTAAGAACAGAGCTGATCTTTTTTGCTAAATTGTTGCAGATTATTTTGTCTGCTTTTGTTGCGTTTGCATAGCTTGAGAGAGGAGGGTGATGGATGGGGTCACAGGGTATGGATTCACAGGCTCCAAATTTCTAAAATCTAGTCTCCTGAACTTTCAGGTGAAGAAACTGAAGCTCAAAGAAAGGGGGGCAGGTATTCAAAGTCACACACTAAGCTGTGGCAGCTAAGAACTGGAAATGTGGCCTCCATCGCCTCAGCCCTGCTTTTACCCTAAGATATCTGGGATGTGGATACATGGACTGCTTTGTGGGCTTCAAATAGTGTATCTTCAAAGAGCAAGCACTCAGCTGACCTGCGGGGCACTCCTTCACCCAACGTCTGGATCCATGGGAGGACACTGGTGGGTTGAGAGATGCAGAAATGGGTGTAGAAAAGTGGGTGCTGCCCCCCAGAAAACTCCAGAGATATGGTTGGCCCACCAGTGATGAGATCCGCCCTCCTGAAGTGCTCACCTTGGTTCTGACACTACACACCCAGGCTTTCTCACAGCGCACTGGCAACTCTTCCAGTACTGTTTGCTGCTGCCGGCAGGCCCTGAGCAAAGGCGTTCGGCATCCCAGTCCCCCAGGACAGGTACGAACTTTCAGTCCACTATGAGGAACAATGGCCCCATCAGAAGGACTCCTTTGCTACCACCGAGAAGTTCACAGTCAAAGGAACAGAATTAGAGAAGGAGAAAAGGTCCAGACATAAAGCCTTTCCTTTATGATTTATCAACACACATGCTGGCATCTCTCTCTCTCTCTCTCTCTCTCTCTCTCTCTCTCTCTCTCTCTCCCTCTCTCTCAGGAAAGGAAAACCATTGCTAATATTAGTAATTATGCCAGCCTTTGCATAGCACTTTGCAGTTTACAATGTGCTTTTGAATCCATTATCTTCTCTCGTCGTGTGCTGTAGGAGAGGAGGAAGCGGGGAACAGAGGGGGTTGGCTCCTTTGAGGCATTAGCTCTCTGGGCTCCCCCAGGGGCGCACACTGGCCTGCAGCTCAGGTGCTGAAGTTAGTCCTGCGGAGCGTGTCCAGCGGAAGACAGTGCTTGAGTTGCTGTCTTTTGTCTTTGTCTTTAGCGAGCCCCTCCGGGGTGTGAAATGGTAGTCCACACTGATTTTCCTGCCTGAAACTTCATTTCTCCTTGAGTTGAATGCATGGCTGTACCAGCCACCGAGCTAAAGGCTGGACCCTGTCTTTATGCCCGTGGTTGCTGTCAGAATCCTCCTTCAACAGAGCTGGAACCCCGCTGGAGGGAAGCTGTCGCCATCAAATGGTCTTTGTGAAGGGCCACAATGCTGAAGTTCCCGCTGCTGCCTGTACCCATTTCTAACAGCCCCTCTGGACCACTGTAGGTGGTGGAGGATCTGAGGACGTTGAACAGTCAAATACTGGTGTGCGAAGGAAAATAAAATTTAAATATTTTTCTGGAACTGGTTTGGTCTTGGTTTTTTGCTGACGGTAGGAAAAGTAGCAGTGACCACAAGAACACAAAAACACAAATACCACCTCTACTGCATCCACCAGCAAAACCCAGTTTTTAACCTTGACAATGAAAGGTAGCCTGATTTCTTCTAGTTTAAAAGAGCCCCTAACCACACTCCCCCCCCCGTGAAAATTCATACTTTCCTTTGGCTCTGGGTCACTCCCCAAGCAAGTCCTCCTCACCCTCCCTGAGGCCTGTGCCTCGGTCTCCTGGTAGGATCTCTGGGCTCAAGATGTGTTTCGTGACTCCGCGCTTTGATGGGCTCACGGGCTCCGTGGCGTGTGCTTGTCCCTGCTTGTCCCCAGCATGGCCTTATCCTCACGGACTCCATCGTGAGTGAAAACTTGTGGTCTGTTTTCTTGGCCAGTGATCCCGGGGCTCAGGGTTAGGCCAACCCTCGATTCCTGCCTAGTGCTCAGCATGGGAGATCAGCAGGTCGTGGTGTCTTGGCCGCCTAGAAAATTCCCTAAGCCATTTCTAACTTATCTTTGTACCATATTGGATGCTTTGCTCCACAGACAAGGACTCTGATTTTTCTGAGAGATGCCTAGGAAGCCAGGAATTCTCTCTTGTCTACTGACAGAGATTCCCTTTCCCACCCATCTGGCTGAACCATCCCTTTCCTTCCCACCCCTGGCGGGTGCAACCACTAGAGAGGGCTGGAAATTTGTATCTGACCTCTTTCCCTTATTTGTTTCTCTCTCCTGTCTCCTCTACTAGCAACAGGATAGTTTTCTTTTGTTCTTCAGTTAGTTGTGCGCACATTTAGGTCACATCTTGCTTTCATGCTCCGTGACCTTCTTTGATGGCTTCTTCCACTTTCAGTGGACAGCAAGCTTTTTAGATTATCCGGGCTGAAGGGATGCGGGGAAAAGAGAAAAGAAAAACACCTGGATTAATGAAATGAAATTTCTAAAGTGTCATGCCTCATTTCGGCGTCATCTCGCAAACACCCGTGGCAGTGTGTGGCCAGGCCTCCTGCACGCACGGAGCCCGCGGCTTTCGCTGAGGGAGTTGCCTGCAGGCCCGGCCCTGCCTCGCTGAACCTTCTCCCCTCGCGTGTCCACAGCAGCTCCCGGAACCAAGCCTCCAACCACTCTCCTGGCCTCAGTTTCCACTAATGCCCTGCCCATGTTAGACAGAAATGTTTGCCAAAAATTGGGCTACTGTGTATTCGAAATAGAATTTTGGCAAGTGTGTAAGTTTTCAGATTTACTATCTTAATTTCCGAGTGTCTCTTTACATATCGGCAGAAAGGAAACCCTAATCCCATAGGTTTGTACGTTTTTAAGTAAAACAACAAGTTTTTTTTTTTTTTTTGTTGTTGTTGTGGTTAATTTTGGGCCAGACCTTCAGTAAACAAACCGAGAGGTGATCTGTGTCCTGAAATTTATGCACTCCGTATGGTCCTTTAAAATAGGTGTAAGTAGTGGGTGGCATAGTGCCATGGCTCTATAGGAGTCAGTTGTCAGGGGTGACTGGATTTGGGGATCAATGAGGGGCTTGTGTTTTATTTTGGGACAGAAGTGCATTTGTTAAACTGTCCCCCAGCCCCAGTGTCTGTGCTGGAAGGTTGGCATAGGGAGCACAGGAGAGCTAACAGGTTGCACTGGAGTCTAGAGCAGCTGGTCTGTGGCCAGCTCCTGTGTTAGAAGAGGGAATGTGGGGTCAGGGCAGAGCTTGGTCCGGCCTACCGAGGAGGTACTGGGGGATCCCAGGATGGAAAGTTGGAAGCACACAGCTCACAGTGAGACTGGACCCTAGCAGAGAGCAGGGGCCTTTGCTCTTCTCTTTCCCTCATCTTGGTCTTCCTTTCATTCCTGGCCTCGCCACTGCCCCGGCACACTCCTGGCTTCCCCCAGCGAGCTGCACCCAGGCCCCCTCCTGCTGCTGGGCTCCCAGCCCATCCTCACTCAGAGTCCTCCAGGGTCCTCTCCATAGCTGCTCGCCTCTGTTTGGTGGCCCTTGCTGCCCCTGAATGGGCCCGTTTCTCCTCTCCTGGGTTGGCCCGGCTGGTGTGGAAGGGTTCGGCCTTCAGCAGGCACTGTTTGGCTCTGCTTCTCACTCGTGCGAGCCCTTGCTCTTTGGTTTTCTTGGGACGAGTCCTGGGTGTCCGCTGATTCTCCATTGTCATGTCCTTGGTCCATCACCGAGATCAATAGCTGACGACTGCATGATGGATGACAGCTCTCTTTCCTTCCGGAAACGAAAACCCAGCCGACACTGGTTCGTTTATATCTGAATCACCCTCATCATTCAGAAATGATTGGACAGAGCTGAACAGGGACCAAACCTGGCTAGCGCCTCCTCTCCTAGCTTTGCCTGCGCCTGCTTCCCACCCTCCTTCCATGCAGGGTTCTGTGGCTGAGAGAAGGGGCTGAGTCATCCCGTTCAGAAACAGTAGCAGTGCATTGTCTCTACCTATGGAATGGACTCTCAACAAACCTGTCATTTTCACCCAGGTTTTCTGGTAAATTCAGGGAAAGAAGGTGATCATGGCCCAGAAACACAGCAACATACTGGACCATCTTTCTTCCATAGACCCAGAGACAATTCTTTAGTTAATTATCATTTCTCAGAAAAATAAAATCTCAGGAATTTTTTTTTCTGTAGAGTTTTGGGGACAAAATAAGCCTCTCCTATTAGCAGAATGAAGATGATGGTGATGAGGATGAGGAGGAGGAGGAGAAGGAGAAGGAGCTGGGGGTATGGATGGTGAAAACTGGCTGGAGTTTCTTTCTTGGACACATGGAGCTCTGACCTCTTGCTTTCTCATAGTCTTTAGAGGGTCACGCCAGTCTGCATTGCTGGTTGGTAATGGTTGTGTCAGAACAACTTTCCTGCTGCCATGGCAACCTGTTGATATGGAATCTAATGGCCTGAGAGGAACACTTTTTCCCATGTTGGGGGCTATCCTACCTGCTCTCTGGTGTCAGACTGTCTGCCCACGTCTCCTTCTGTGCTATTCTGGCCAGGAGAGATGAACGTTTTGTGTGTCAGAATGGGCACATGTTGAAACAAAACCATGACTGGCTAGAGAAAAAGTTGTGCAAACTGTCTAATTTACATGGCACCACGCATCCAGACTTATCTGTGAATTTTTACCTAAGTGGACAGAGCTGACCTATTGTTTTGGCACCTGGAGGCACCTGGAGTAAAGCTCCAGAGACTTGAAAGAGCTCACCTTGGAATACTAGGCATACTGAGACCTGTTCATGCTACCTTTGTTCTGACAGTCCCTACTTTGCCTCTCCACAAGGGCCTCATTGCACAGTGGCCTGGTTGGCACCTCTGTGTGGCGGTCGTGCAAGCATCTTAAACCAAGTGTGTCTCTAACAGAGCCCAGGACGTTTCCCTAAATCTACTCCTTTCACCTCCGTTGATGGCATTAGCATTTATCTGGTCCCACAAGTCACAATCTAGCAGTTACCTGAATTCTTTCCTTGTCTTTTGGCCTTCCTCTTGCCACACAACCAGTTCGTCAATGAGTGCTGTCGATTTTACTTCCAGAACACGTAGTACATCTACTCACTTTGTCCCAACTTGCTTCCCATCGCTCCTGGCTCTGGGTGTCCCTCCCGACAGGGTCACCAGCTTCATCTCTTGCTCTCTGATTCACTGTCCACACAGCAGGCTTCTTCAGCTGAAGTAGGGACCCATCAGTCTCCTTGCCAAACTGTGCCATGGACCCAACTGCTCTTAGAATCAAATCTGAACTCTTTCTTTTGATCCCTAAGCTTCTGATTGCCATCTTTTGTCTCTTTCCTTTTCCCTGCGTTCCAGCCTCACTGGTTTTCCCTGTTTCTGGGCCACATTAAACTCTTTCTCAACCTGCAGCTCCTGGTTACACCATTCTTTCTGCCTTAACACTATCTTCCCTCTGACCACAGGGCTGGGTCCTCTTACGCAGGGTTTCAGCTTCAGAGTCACTTCTAAGTGAAGACCTCCTTGGCTCCTCCATGAGAGTGTGTCCTCTGCCTACTTTGGTGTTTCCCATCACAGTTCCCTCTTAGTTTTACTCACAGCACCCCACGTTTCAGAATTACTCAGTTGTCCGCATATGTGTGGCCTGGCTTTCTGCCTGGGCCATGAGTTCTACGAGTGCAAGGCCTTATCCGTCTTGTTCACCATGATATCCCCAGGCCTGACAGAGTCCTGGGACCGTTGTATTTAACCAGCGCTAAATGTGTGTTGCATCGACAGTGAGGACTTACAGAATGAGGCTAGTTAAACTTTTCAGTTTGCCATGCTGAGCTAAAAGGGATCTTTTAGCTGGTGTAAAGTTCTGGGTAGAGACTAATGTCAGTGATGTTGGTGGTTAACCAACTGTGGGGGAAGAAAGAAGCATGAGCGGAGGGAAAGGCACCAACCTTGATTGAAAACAAAATAGCATCTCTGCTGTTCTAATTTTAGGAGAATTTCCAGTCCAACAGTGGTGACAGTGGGGCAGCTTTGCAACATAAGAGGTGATCAGATACTGACAGTGAATGTTTAAATTTGAACATTTTGTTATTGTAAAGGACACATTGTCATTAACCCACTTCAAGGTTCTACTTGCTTTAAACACACTCATCCCATCATTCTTGCCACTTCCTGCAGCAGTTCTGCAAGTCCTCCTTTGTGAGTGTCTTTACAGGGTGATGAGAAATGTGAATGGCTGTCTAGTGCCATCCAGTGGAAAAGCAATGTTGTGAAAACACAGCGAGTCCTCCCTCATCTATCCTATTCACCAGATCCGGCACCATGTGGCTTCCGGTTCTTCCCCGAAGTCAAAATGATCGTGAAAGGTAAATGTTTTGAATCAGTTCGGGACATCAAGGAAACCATGACACACTGAAGACGCTCATGAAAGAGGACTCCCAGAAGTGCTTCAGAAATGACAGGAATAATGGAATAAGTGTGTTCAGGGTGAGGGAGAATATTGCTTTTTTCTTCTTCACAAATCCATTTTATTTCAAAGAGAAAAAAGACCCCAAATTTCAAAACACAAATTTCAAAATGATAGTACATGCATCGCACACATTGTGCATTTCCATCCCCACATCAGTCACCCGGAACACAAGACATCTGCATTCAATTGTCTGAACAGCACCAGCGCAAACCTTTCTCTTCAATGAACTCAGAGAAATCACTAATGTAACTATCTTAACTGATATATATATAGTGAGACAATACGATGTTTACACATGCAATTCTGCTTTATTTCACTTATGAGTTTGGACTCAAGTTGCATCCACTTACCTATAAAAGTCTCAAGTTTGTCCTTCTTTATGGCTGAGTAATACTCCATTGTATAAAAGTATCACATCCTTTTTTATCCATTCCTGAGTGGATGGGCAATTAGATTGTTTCTGAGATCTAGCTATTACAAATTATGCTACTATAAACATGGGTGCACATATATCACTGTGGTATGCTGTTTTTAATTCTTCTGGAAAGACACCCAGAAGAAGAATGCTGGGTCAAATGGGACCTCGAATCCTAGTTTTTTGAGGAAACTCCACACTGATTTCCACTGTGGTTGCACCAGTCTATACTTCCACTAACAGTGGAGCAAGGTTCCTTTTTCCCCACAACCCCTCCAGCATTTGTTATTGGTTGATTTCTTGATAGCAGCCATTCTTTCTGGGGTGAGGTGGAATACCAGTGTTTTACTTTGCATCTCTCAAATGACCAGTGATATTGAACATTTTTTTATATATTGATTGGCTGTTTATATTTTTTCATCTGAGAAGTGTGTATTGATCTCAGATGCCCATTTTTGGATCAGATTTTTAAATCTGGGAGGACTGATGTTTTTTCATTCTTTATATGTTCTTGATAGTAATCCTTTATCTGAGGGACAGCTGGCAAACAGTTACTCCTACACTGTGGGGTGTCTCTTCACTCTGTTGGTTTCTCTTGTTATGTAAAAGCTTTCCAGTAAGATGAAATCCCAGTTGATTCTTTGCGATAGCTCCTTTGCAATCAGGGTTTTGTTCATAAAGTCTTTGCCTACATCAATGTCTTCAAGAGTTTTACTGACTCTATCTTCCAGCAGATTTAATATTTCTGTTTTAATATTCAGACCTTTGATACATTTCAAATTTATTTTAGTGCATGGTGAAAGATATGGCTCCAAATTTAATCTTTGATATGCACAGAGCCAGTTTTTCCAGCACCATTTATTAATGAGACTGTCTTTCTTCTGGTTAATGCATTTGTCACCTTTGTCAAAGATAAGGTGGCTTAGTGTGTCTGGAGTTGTTTCTGCATCTTCTAAGCTGTTCCATTGATCTTTGGGTCTCTTTTTTTGGCAGTTCCACACTGTTTTTATCATAGTAGCTTTATAGTATAATTTCAAGTCAGGGATTGTGATGCCCCTGTCTTGTCTTTGTTGTCCAGGATTGCCTTTGCTATTCTAGGTCTCTTCTGGTTCCAGATGAACTCTGGGATTGTTTTCTCTAATTCTATGAGATAGGCTATTGGAATTTTGATTGGGATTGCATTGAATCTGTGTAACAGTTTTGAAAGTATGGCCAATTTTTGCTATATTGGTTCTTCCTACCCAAGAACACTGGATATCTCTCAATTTTCTAATATCCTCTTCATTTTCCTTTTTCAGAGTACTGTAGTTTTCAATGTAGACATCTTTTCTGGGTAGTTGTGTTTTTTTGGATACTATTGTGAAAGGTGCTGTCTCCCTGATTTCTCGCTCAGTGAGTTTGTTATTCATATATAGGAAGGTTATTGATTTTTGAGTGTTGACTTTGTATCCAACTATGTTATGAATTTGCTTATTAAATCTACCAGTTTTTTAGTGGAGTTTTTGGGGTTTTCTATGAAGAGTATCATGTCATCTGCAAATAACAATAGTTTAATTTTTTTCCCTTCCTATCTTTATTATTTTTATTTCTTTCTCTTTTCTAATTACTCCAGCTAAAGTTTTGAGGACTATGTTGAATAAGAGTGGAGACAGTGGATAACTTTGTCTTGTTCTTGATTTTAGAGTGAAAGTTTTCAGCTTTTGTCCACGTAGTATATTTGTTTTTGGTTTGTGATAGATGGCTGCTATCAAATTGAGATAAAGACCATTCATTCCAATTTTTGTAGGGTTTTTATCATGAATGGGTGCTGAACTTTGTCAAAAGCTTTTTCTGCATCTATTGAGATGATCATACGATTTTTGTCCTTGGCTCTGTTAATATGGTGTATTACATTTATGGATTTATGTATGTCTAACCATCCCTGCATCCCAGGGATGAATCCCACTTGATCATGGTGTACAATCGTCTTGACAATTTGCTGCAGTCTGTTTGCCAGTATCTTCTTGAGGATTTTTGCATTCAATGTTCATTAGGGAGATTGGCCTGTAGTTCTCTTTCTTAGTTGGGTCCTTCTCTAGTTTCAGTATCAGAGTAATGCTTGCTTCCAGGAATGAATTGGGGAGTATTGTTTCCCTTTCAATTTCATTAAAGATCTTGAGAAGTAGTGGTGTTAGGTCTTCTCTAAATTTCTTATAGAATTTAGCAGTGAATTCATCAGGGCCTGGACTTTTCTTTGTTGTTTAATTGTATCTTCAATTTCATTTATTGATACTGGTTTACTTAGGATTTTTATATCTTCTTGATTCAGTTTTGGTAATTCATATGTATCTAGGAATCTTTCAATTTATTCTGTATTTTTCATCTTATTAGAATACAAGTTTTCAAAGTAGGTATAGATGATTTTTTGGATTTCTGCAGGGACTATTATGATTTCACCCTTTTCATTTCTTTTTTTTTTTTTTTGCGGCACCAGGGATCGAACTCACAGCCTCGCACCTGCCAGACAGGCGCTTAAGCTGCTGAGCCAAACTCCTGGCCCTGGTTTTTTGAGGCAGGGTCACACTATGTAGCTCAGGCTGGCCTTGCACTCGCGTTGTAGCCCAAGCCAGCGTCGAACTCACAACGCTCCGCCTACCTCAGCCTCCCGAGTGCTGGGATTAAAGGCGTGCACCACCACGCCCGGCTACCCTTTTCATTTCTAATTGCATGGATTTGAGTCTTTTCTTTCTGTTTTTCATGAAATTGGCTAAAGGTTTGTCAATTTTATTAATCTTTCAAAGAACCACTTCTTTGATTCATTGATTCTTTTTATTTTTTTTAGTCTCCAATGTATTAATCTGTGCTCTGATCTTTATAATTTCTTCCCTTGTATGAGCTTTTGGCTTAGCCTGCTCTTCTTTTTCTAGAAGTTCGAAGTTCATCATTAAGTTGTTTATATGTGCTTGTTCTGTTTTCCTGATATGGGTGTTTACTGTTATAAATTTTCCTCTTAAGACTGCTTTCATTGAGTCCCATGGGTTCCAGTATGTTGTATTGTCATTATCTTTCAATTGTAAAAATTGTTTAATTTCGTATTTAATTTCATTTGTGACCCATTGTTTGCTCAGCAGGGTGCTATTTAATTTCTGTGTGTTTATGAAGTTTTTGTGGTATCTTTGCCATAGATTTCCAAATTTATTGCACTGTGGTCTGATCATATGCATGGGATAATTTGAATTCCTTTGAATTTACTTATGCATGTTCTATGGGCTGGTATATGCTTCATTTTGGAGCATGTCACATGTGCAGCTGAGAAGAATGTGTATTCTGATGTCTTGAGGTGGAACACTCTATAGACATCTACTAAGTCTATTTGTTAAAAAGTTTGGTCCATTTCTACATTTCATTATTAATTTTTTGTCTGGTTTGATCTATCTTTTTGTGACAGTGGGGCATTGAGATCTCCCCATAGAATTGTATATTAGGGCTTATTTGATTTTTTCATGTACATTAGTATTTGTTTTACTTAGTTGGGTGCACTGGTATTTGTTGCATATATATGTTTATGATTGTTATCTCTTTCTCCTGGAGTGTTTCCTTTACTAGGATGTAGTGACCTTCTTTATTTCTCTTAATCAGTCTTGGCTTGAAATTCACTTTGTCCACAAATAGTATAGCTACCCTTGCTTTTTCTGGGTTCCTGTTGCCTGGAGTATTGTTTTCCATTCTTTGATTTTCACTTTATGAATTTCTTTTTGAATTAAACATGTTTCTTGCAAGCAGCATATTGTTGGATCTTGCTGCTTGATCCATTTTGCCAGTCTGTGTCTTTTGATTGGTGAATTGAGACTGTTAACATTGATGGTTATAACTGATATGTATTGACTTATCCTTGTCATGTTATTTTCCTGTTGTTATTTCCCCCCCTTTTCCCCCTCCCTCTAATTGTTTGCCTTCCCTGGTAGATTCCTTCTGTTGGGGTTCTTGGAGCTATAGTCCTTAATATCTCTTTCTAGAATGTCCTTCAGAACATTTTGGAGTGTTAGATGGTGGCTATAAATTTCCTCAGATGTCCTTTGTCATGCAAATATCTTATTTCTTCATCAATTTTGAAAGATAGTTTCGTGGGGTACATCAATCTGGATTGAAAGCTGTTTTCCTTCAGAACTTGGACTATTTCACTCCAAGCTCTCCTTGACTTGAGAGCTTGTGCTGAGAAGTCAGCTGTGATTCTGATGGGCTTTCCATTATAGATGATTTGTTTCTTTTCACTAACAGCTTTTAAAATTCTATTCTTGTGTTGAATTTCTGGAATCTTGACTATGGTATGCCTGGCTATAGAATATTTTTGATCATGGCTAATTGAAGTTCTATATGCCTCACTTATCTGCATGTCAAATTCTTTTTCTTTACCATGACATCTGTGAACATTTTTTAAAATATGATTTGTGGTGTCTCCTGCTTTTTAATTGATTCCAATCAATCTGTAGTTATTCTTCTTTGCCTCATCTAGCAGCTGCTGGATTGATTTCTCATGGTCCCTTGCTATTTTTGAGAAATCTTTCTTTTCCTGGTCGCTAACTGTAAGCCTGTCTTCAATATCTGAGATCCTGTCCTCACATGGGTCTAATCTGCTTCGAACACTTGCAGTGGAATTTTTATTCTCCTGGATATCTGTTTGAATCTGATTTATGGATTCCATTTCTTTTGTATGCTGAGGTTTCATAATTTTCTAAAGCTCATCTATTTTTTTTTGTCTGTATCTGATTTAAGGTCACTAAGCATGATCTTTATCTGAGAGCTTATTTCTGATTTCATTTTTCCAGAGCATCATTCAACTGCTTTGCTGTTACCACTTCAGGAATTGTCCCATCTCATTGCTCCCTGGATTTGCCTTTGGTAAACTTGATGTCTGGGGTTGCATTTTATTTAAGTGTTTTTTCAACTTTTCTTTCTTTTTGTAGCTGAATTCCTGTGATGATGCTTGTAAATTGCCTGTGGTGGGTTTCTTTATCGCTAGTATTTAGGATCCCTATGTGATAATTACTTCTTTGAGGTATCTTTCAGGTATAACTGGGTTTTGGGTTTGAGTCTATTTTGAAGACCTCTTCAGTTTGTTGGAGATGAGAAGTTGTTGCTTGTTTGGTCCAGTCCTGAGTGCTTTGGCACTATGCCACAATACTCTCTGTGACCCTTAGTCTCAGTAATAGAATACCAGGACCAACAGCTGTTCAGAACAATTATGTCAATTTTGGCTCTAGGGGTACCAGTAGCATCAAACACATCTTAGAGAGTGACAAACTGAGCTAACTCTTAATTTGCCACTTTCAACCATATGAACTAGGTTTATGGTTATATACCAAAAGCTAAAACAAACCAGAAAATTATATGTAGTATACAAGTGAGTTTTGCCCTCAGGGATTAAAATTTAAAATGGATTAAGGAGAAAATAGAGATGTATAAGCAGTGGAAGAAATTAGAAGCAAGGTTGGAGGACACAGGGGAATCACACCAATGCTGGAAAACTGGTGCAGAAGACTGAAGGAAAAGAGAGAAGGAAGAGATAAAAGGAAGAGCAGAACAGAACCACATGCACAAAGAGGCTAGGAACCATGTTCACATTCATTTAAAAACAAGGTCAAACAATGAAGGAGAAAGAGAGAAAAAAAAAAAAGAAAAAAGAAAAGAAAAGAAAAGAGTAAGTCTACTTTCAGGGGTCTCTCTGGTTTCACTAGTAGACAACCTGTGGAGATAGTCACGCTTTATGCAGATCTCTTCCAGGAAGCCAGTAGTAGCTTTTTGGTGAGTTAGTGGATAATTTCAGCAGGGCTGCCCTGAGACCAGACACATGGGGCTCACCATCGCTCGAGCAATTCTGTGGGTCTGAGCCCAGCCGGAAGCTGCTAGATAGAGCCAGCAACAGCTCTGTGTTTTGACCTCGGCCAGCCCATCTCCAAGATGGCTCCCAGGTAACTGCTGTCTTCTGCAGGAGGACCAAGCCCTCTGCACTCACCGCCAGTCGGGGCCATCCCGCACGTCTGCTGCTCCTCTCCACTGCTGCGTCTCTCTGTGGAGGCCTCTGGAGTTGCCAGCCATCACTGGCACTCTGGGTCTTCAGGTTTGAACTGCTCCTGTCCCGCAGTGAGTCCCATCTCAGGGAGAAGGCACCGCCAGCTACCTCCTTCTTCATTGGAGTTTCTCTCTTCACTCCCTGGGAGTTTCAATTTGTGCTTCAGATCCTTCCTGGGCCCAGGGGACCCACTTGCCTCTTTCTTATCTTTCTCATGATGCTGTATTACCGTGTCTGGATGGTGACTCTCAGAGAGGCTCTTTGTTCTGCTGCTTACTGCTCCGCCATCTTTGTCTCTTCCCAAGGGAGAGCATTTTGAGAGAAATTAATGTCAAAGTGTCTTTTGCTCAAAATTTTTAAAAGAAATTTAAACTTTCACCGTAGTTTTCAATCACATTTTGTGTCTATTTTCCTATCTTTTTTTTGACCTTGGCAGTTAAGAAACTTGAAGGTAAACATGGGACCCAATTGTCACGCAAATATTAGCTCAAAATTTTATGTTAATAGATGATGTTGTGGGAAAATACCTAGCACTATGCCCAACATACAGAAAGTTCAAAATTCAATATGAAATCCCTAACAATAGTCTTAGATTTTATTAAATCTTTATCATTTTTATGGGAGATGACCTCATATCCTCTTTGGGAGTAGGGAAAACATCAGTTTTTGTTCTTAATACCATAAAAATACGTTTATTCATAATATCCCAAAAGTGGAAAAACCTAATTGCATATCCACTGATGAATGGATAAATAATGTATGCATGTTCACTCAGTAGAATATTATTCAGTAAAAGAAATGAAGTACTAATACATACTACACCATAGCTAGAACTTAAAAACATTATCTAAATTAAAGAAGTTAGTTATGTAAGAGCACATATTGTCTAATTCTATTTTGCGATCTGTGGGGAATACACAAGTCAATAGACCTAGAAGGTAGATTACTGGTTGCACAGGGCTCTGGGTTGGAAGGGAATGTGAGAAGTAACTGCTCAGTGGATGTGGAGTTTCTATTTGGGGGAATGAAAATGTTCTAAAATGGATGGTGGTGATGGATGTGTGACTTTTTGAATATAGCAAAAACCATTGAATTACATTTTCAATGGGCGAATTCTAATGGTATGTGAATTATATTTCAATAAAGCTGTTACAATTAATTAATTTATTAAATTAAAGTAAGAGCACCCCTGGCTCTCTGATGATAGCATGACTGAACAGGCGGTGAGAGGGCCTTTGTACTGAACGCCAGTTTTGATTAGACCTGGATAATAGATCCATCCTCCTTCCCTCTCTTTCCCTCCCTGCCTCCCGCACTTAAATCCTTCCCCAGCATTCTTCTGGAACCTCGAACCAGAGATGAATTAGAAATGGCCTTTATCCTCCAGGAGCCAGGTTTAGGTGGGGTGAGGGGGTGTGCAGGGATGAACCTATGTGTTCCAAGA
>RJWM01023966.1:0-31259 GCA_004363535.1 Dasyprocta punctata | reverse complement strand
AACCTTACTCTTGCCAGGCAGGCACTGTGCTGCTGAACTATATCCCTGGCCACAAGGGGAATATTTTGAAGGAGATTAATGACAATGAATCTTTTAATGTAATTTTTTTTTTGTACTAGGGCTTAAACTCACAACTTCGTGCCTCCCAGGCAGGTGCTTATGCCACTGAGCTAAATCCCAAGCCCTGTTTTTTGAGACAGGGTCTCACTATGCAGTTTAGGCTGTCCTTGAACTCATTTTGTAGCCCAGGATGGTCTCGAACTCACAACAATCCTCCTGCCTCAGCATATCGAGTGCTGGGATTGTAGGCTTGTGCCACCACACCCAGCTCATATTTTTTCTTTTAAACACTGAATTTTCAGATCATACCTTGTATATCCCTTTATTTGTGGTTTTTTCCCTCCTGACTCAACTGAGCAGTGATAAAACTAGCTTGTACTCTTTTTCTCCTTTTTCCTATCTCTGATTTGGAGGAAAAAATTTCCTTTTAATTTCTTTTTTTTTTTTTGCGGCACCAGGGGTTGAACTCACAACCTCACGCCTGCCAGACAGACGCTTAAGCCACTGAGCCAAACTCTCGGCCCTAGTTTTTTGAGGCAGGGTTGCACTATGTAGGTCAGGTCGGCCTTGTGCTTGCATTGTAGCCCAAGCCAGCCTCGAACTCACAACACTCCTCCTACCTCAGCCTCCCAAGTGCTGGGATTAAAGGTGTGCGCCACCACACCCGGCTTCCTTTTAATTTCTAGTTAATAACTATAAGGCAGTCAACAGGCTTATTTTTTATGTGCATTGTTTTTGAGTTGTGTTGAACCTAAGAGACTGAAGCCATTTATTATTACATACTTCTTCCCACACAGCCACCTTAAAAGCTTCATTTATGAAAAGTTCTCTAAATCATTAGTAACATTGACTTTACCTTATGCATATTCCTCTTATACTGAAAGGTTTTTAATACTTTGTCGGACATATGGTAGTACAAATATATATTCACATAACATTTCTTTTTTGGAACTTCTCAAAATGAACAAACTAAGTCAAAAATAGAGTAGAAAGCAGTGAAAATTCATACACGCTTTATGAAATTTACAGTAAGATGTGGACCTGTGTGTGGGTGCATACTGAGATGTGACATATTTGCCTCTCTGGCTGAGTGCATGTGTCTTAGCATTAGTGACAGTCTCTGAAGATGCCGCACACAGACCTTCCGGAGAGGTGGTGGTGAGGGGTGTGTGGGCCATTGCCAGAGAGGGCGAATTTTGCTAGTAGAGCAGCTCATCCCTGCACCTGGCGGCAGAGCGCACTGTGCTGGAAGAGGGATCTGCCTGGGTGCTGTCTGTAGGTCTTCACTGTGGCTTCCTGAAGGGGAAACCTGTGAAGAGCGGCTTATAACTTGGGCAGGAACTGCTGATATCCCAGATGAGCCATTTCCTCTTAAACTGCGTGTGCACACAGTTTGACTTGGCTGCATAGCTAGAACAGAGGAGTTAATGGGGTTCCTGGGAAAGTATAGACCTGCAAGTCCAGGCCCTGGCTGTCCACTCTTCCATGAATTCTGCTGCTTTTTTGCTGTAAACACCTAAAGGGCTGCACAGAGATCACAAGCCATAGATTCAGTGTCTCTGCAAGTGGGGAGCAGGTCCAGAGAGAGCCACGCCTCTTCACAGCTGTGGGTTAAGCAGAAAGGTCCTGACCCGGGACCTGTATATAGACAACATGAAAAGGAACATGGCAAGCCAAGAAGAAGAAAAATGCACTTTGCAAGAAGGAGCACTTTGGGAATCAGAGTACTGTTGTAGACAAAACCATCTTGCTTTAAAAAAAAATAGGTAGCTTGAGCTTAGTAAAGAGAAAGAGCAAAGAAGTAATTCAGAAGATTAAAGGAAAGATAAAGGGAGGGTTTGTGAGTGAGCTGGCCTCTGTAAGAAAGAGTAGAAAAACTTGCATAAATGAAACTCATGTCAGGCTGCAAGTTGTCCCAGTGCTTCAGAAATCTCAACTATGTGGAGGCTGAGCTTTGGGATATTACATAGACCACAGTGGGAGGGAACAGATTCAGCAGTGATTGGAGAGATGACACTGTGCGAGAGAGCCAGAGACGTACAGCATGGGCAAGGCTAATGTTCCTAAGGATGAGAGCAGAGCAAGTGGAAGGAAAACATTGGTAAATGAATTTGATTGGAATAGTGATTTAATTATACAGTTATGTAGACAGAAAGGCGCACTCCGACCCGGAAGAAATGTAGTCAACAGTGACTACTCTGGAGCCCTACCCTGATGAATTCACTGAACTTGAAAGATACAGGTCTCATACACATGTAGGCCGGGAAGAACCCCCAAGCAATGTGCCACATCTAATGGAAACAATGAAATCAGTTTAGTCTGGGACTTCCCAACCTTCCTGAAGGTGAGGGAGCAGTCTAAGCATATAGGGGAGTTGGTGTGGGGAGACAAGCATTAGATTGAAGTGTCTTTAAAGTGCAGCATGGTGACATTTTCAAATATGCAAAAAGCTCAGGAATGGTAGCATTTATAAACCTCACTGAAAAGCCTCCTTGCAGATATAACCTAGCTAACTGAAACATGAATCGGTGAGGATTCCACAAATGGAGAGGTTGAAATAGGAAAATAATAATCTATGATAGTTGAATAAATATTGATTTAACCTTAAAACTATCAACACAAGTGAATGGAACTGGGCATGATGGTGTACACCTGTAGTTCTACCACTCGGGAGGCTGAGGCAAGAGGATTCCTGTGGGGTTGAGACCAGCCTTGGCTACATAGTAAGATCCTGTCTCCACATGAACAAACCAACCAACAGTTAACATAATGACAACCCACCATGGAAAAAATTCCCAAAGGGGTTAACATGAGGAATTAGATTATGACTAGGGCTGATAGTGGGGGCAGTGAGAGATCAGTGTGCCAATTGCTTTACTTTTCACAGTTTGTAGTGAAGGGTTTGAGAAGGATATTATACTTAACACTGACTTTGTATACCTTTGAAATTTACACATTGGGAGGAAGAAAAACATCCAACTAAGAAGAGATCCTTTAAGGTGCTGGGGATGTAGTTTAGTGGTAGAGCTTCGTTAGTATGCATGAAGCGTTGGATTTGATCCCCAGCCCTCAATGCGGGTGGGTGGGTGGGTAATAGTCATTTAAACAGTGTCAACTGTTTAAACATGGGGTCAGGGTTCATATTGTTATGACTGCTCTATTTTTTTTTTTTTTTTCAGCACTGGGGATTGAACTCACAACCTTGTGCCTGCCAGACAGGCGCTAAAGCCACTGAGCCAAACTCCTGGCCCTCAGGGTTCATCTTAAAATGCTCAGATTCCACAAAGAGGCAGAACTTCATGCCCTTATATTTGCCAAACTGAAGTGGGGGCATTTGTTTATCTTTTTGGTTTCTTTTCTTTTCTTTTTTTTTTTTTGGCACCGGGGATTGAACTCACAACCTCACGCCTGACAGACAGGCGATTAAGCCACTGAGCCAAACTCCCGGCCCTAGTTTTTTGAGGCAGGGTTGCACTGTGTAGCTCAGGCCCATTTTGCACTCGCGTTGTAGCCCAAGCCGGGCCTCGAACTCAATCTTTTTGGTTTTTGAGACAGTCTTGCTGTCTTGGCCTTGAACTCATGATGATCCTTCCGCCTCAGCCTTTTGAGTACTGAGATTACAGGCATGTGACAACACGCCTGGCCCAGGAGAAGCATTTTGAAGAAATAGACAAGTGTGTTAGGTGATGTAAATTTAAATAGACTAGAATAAAGATTACATTTAGAAAAAATACATTTGAATGTATCAAACTCTTCTATAAGAAAACAAGCTACAGTTTTCTGTATAACAGCATAGGGACATTGAAGAAACTGATTATATGTTAATTTACCATGTGGGGATGATGTGTTATTTTATTTTGTTTTATTTTACTCTATTTATTATTTTTTGGTACTTGGGATTGAACTCATGACCTTGCATTTGCCAGGCAGGCGCTTGTGCACCGAGATAAACCCCCGGCCCTGGTGTATTATTTTAACTATATCATTTGGATGTGTGAAGAAATTTCTGTGGCAGTCTTAGGCGGGCGTTGTGCTGTTGCTGTTGAAGTTTAGAGTTTGAGATGGGGCCTCAAAAGTGTCTCAGTCAAGAGAATCCTCCCTGCAGGATACAATTTGAGAGCACTATATAAAGACATGAAATGCAGAACTGCTTAAAATGTAACTTTTCCACTTTCAAACATAAATTAATTGAGCTTACATTGTCACCTTCTGCTCAAGACACATGGTTGTGGGAGGAATTTCAATTATATATAAATATGTTGAATTGAGAGTACATGAATTCTTCTGACTCTGCAGAATGGAAGAGTCTCCATGTTGTTGGGAAAGGCATTTAGTGAAAGTGAATCTTGGTACTAGGATGGTTTACAATACTGGGGTGAGTGAGGATGTATGAACTGTAGCAGGAAGATGCACTGGAGGAAAGGGAGGTGGCGCAGGAGTGATTGGTTGGGCACAGCAGCAGGAGTGAGACTGCCATGAATGCCTTTTTCCTTGGTGGTGGCGCTGAAGATTAATCAGGTACTCTACCACTGAACCAGAATCCCAGCCCTTTAAAAAACTTGTATTTTGAAGCTGGGCGTGGTGGCACACGCCTTTAATCCCAGCACTCGGGAGGCTGAGGTAGGAGGAGCGTTGTGAGTTTGAGGCTGACTTGGGCTACAATGCAAGCACAAGGCCGGTCTGAGCTACGTAGTGCGACCCTGCCTCAAAAAACTAGGATTGGGAGTTTAGCTCAGTGGCTTAAGCGCCTGTCTGGCAGGTGTCACCTGTCTGGCAGGCGTGAGGCTGTGAGTTTGATCCTCAGTGCCGGAAAAAAAAAAAAAAAAACAAAAAGCAAAAAAACTTTTACTTTGAGACAGTCTCAAAGTAAATTGCCCAGAGCTGGTTGTGATGGCACATGCCTGTAATCCCAGCACTTGGGAGGCTGAGGCAGGAGGATCATTGCGAATTTGAGACCAGTCTGGGCTACAAAGTGAGTTGAAGAGCAGCTTGAACTGCATAGTAAGACCCTGTCTCAAAAAATAGGGCCAGGGATTTAGCTCGGTGGCCTAAGCACCTGCCTGGTAGGTACAAGGTTGTGAGTTCCGTCCCTGGTACAAAAAAAAAAAAAAAAAAAGTAAATTCCCAAACTGAGTTTGGATGTGTGATCCTCCTGCCTCAGCCTCTGGAGTAACTGGGATTAGAAGTGCATTATCATGCTTGTCTGGGTACCTTCTTGTATTGCTTTGAATTTTGAGCAGTGAGAATGTGTTGTTTAAAGGGCAGAGGAGTAACTGTTGCCATGGCTTCAGACAGTGATCCATTCTGGATCCATGGATTCTTTTGTCTGTCTGAATGTGCACATGAGTGAAAGTCTTAGAACCCCCGGTGCACACAGTAGGTAGAGTTGAATTGAAAATGTAACTGGCAATCTGAGGTAGGTTGATAATTTTGAGGATAGTGCCTGCCTTCATGCTGACTGTGTTTTGGTAGGCCGTACCAAAACACAAAACTAAGGCCTTTTATTACATGTATGTGTTTGTGAAAATTTGATTAGCTTTTTGAGAGAAAGATAATGAATAAAACCGGAAGAGAAATAATATGAAATTTTAGTAGATAGAAGGGCTTTCTTTTTTATTTTCATTTTTATTATTTTTTTTGCGGCACCAGGGATTGAACTCACAGCCTTGCGCCTGCCAGGCAGGCGCTTACGCCACTAAGCCAAATTCCCAGCCCTAGTTTTTTGAGGCAGGGTTGCACTATGTAGCTCAGGCTAGCCTTGTGCTCGTGTTGTAGCCCAAGCTGGCCTCGAACTCACGACGCTCCACCTACCTCAGCCTGCCGAGTGCTGGGATTAAAGGCATGCGCCACCACGCCCGGCTGGGCTTTCTTTTTTAAAAAACTTCTTTGTTTTTATTTTTCTGAGACAGAAACAACCCTATAGTGCAGGCTGGCCTTGAAGTGCTTATGTAGCTGAGATTGTCCTGAAACTCACAGTCGTCCTCCTGCCTCAGCTCCCAAGTGCCTCAGCTCCCAAGTGCTGGAATTATAGGTGCTACCACGGCTGGCGTAAAGGGACTTTCAGAGTAGAAACAAACAAAAACCCCCAGAAAAACAAAGTAGAAACATAATAAAGAAAATGACTTAGGAAAATACTTGATAGGTTTAATCACTTAGATTATAACATTTCACAAAATGTACAGTCATGCACTGCACAAGGCCCTTTTCAGTGAACTACATGTACAACAGTTGCACCATATGAGTACATCTGTGAGGTCACAGCTGTCATAGTTTGAGTTTGTGTAAGTAGTGACAAACTCAACTAATGTTACATTTCTTAGAATATATCCTCATTTTAAAAAATTATTTATTTATTTATTTATTTGCGGGACCAGGGATCGAACTCACAACCTTGCGCCTGCCAGACAGGTGCTTAAGCCACTGAGCCAAACTCCCAGCCCTAGTTTTTTAAGGCAGGGTGGCACTATGTAGCTCAGGCCGGCCTTGTGCTCGTGTTGTAGCCTAAGCCGGCCTTGAACTCACAACGCTCCTCCTACCTCAGCCTCCCGAGTGCTGGGATTAAAGGCTATATCCCCATTGTTAAGTGACAGATGATGTATAACTTAAAGTTAGTGACATACTGAGAAAAATTAGTGATATACTGCATATGAGCAAGCAATAATATCTTTAGTGTGTAAAGTGTTCACACAAATTGGCAAGAAGACACTAAAATTGTTGAGGCATTATCCAAGGATAGTGCCTGGAAGAAATGGAGATCACTAGTATACATCACGTTATGTTCACTAGTAAGTCAGTCATCGAATGAAGAGGACTTAGTTTTGAATTTTGATTTAGGAGATACTTTCCCAGAATAGTAAGATTTCACACTGGATAGAAGTTGCTGTGCACATTGTGCAGGTGAAGAACCTGAACCATGGAGGGATTGGTTTATTTGTCTGCAGTCAGGGAGCTGGTGCTGGGTGATATATCCAGAGCCTTGGCCCCATGGAGCGGCCTCCTCACACTTACGTACTGTTATCGACCACAGCCTTGCATCTGTTTATGCCAGTAACTGTGAACCTCCTTTTTAACAATTATGTAGCATTTTACTGAATGGACGTATTTATTATATTCTTTATTTTGAATATTTCCTGTTTTTCGTTTTGTTGTTTTAGTGGTTCAATGAATATTTTTTTGTGCATGTCTTCACATACATGTTAAATGCTTCTGTGAGGCTGAATGTCTAGAAATGTGCTGTTTGGATGACAGGATATATGCATTTGTGGCATGGATAGGTGTTTTAGATGCTTTTCTTGTTGCTGAGATAAAATACCCCACACTCAAAGATAAAGCAGGAAAGGTTTATTTGGCTCATAGTTTGTAGAGGTTTTAGCCCATAGTAGACTGACTCCAAGGCAGGGCTGCATGGCAGACAGAGGAGAACCAGTTCGTGGTGCCCAGGACATAAGAAAGCAAATAGGGACCCTAATGGTGTCTTTCTGCCCTCTCGTATCTTATGCAGGCTGCTCAGGGTGGGTAGCACTCACAGCCTTAATCCTAGTGCCCATTAAGCTTCGCATCTCACCATGAATCAATCCCAGCGTCACACCTCAGCTACCTCTGAAAAAACCCCACCTGTGATGGCTTGGGGGGACATCTAGACACAAGCCATAACGATAAGTAACATGAAACTTCCTACAGAACCACTCTTGAGCTCTTTACTCCCACCCACACAGACTTTGCATTAAGCATCCAGATTTAGTGATACTCAGTGTTTCTCTTAAAGAAATTGATTGTTAACTAAGCCAAAGGTCTGTTTCTCTGCTTGTATATGGAGAGTTCTTTACATACATCATATCGTTTGTTTGTTTGCTTGTTTGTTTATTTATATTTTGGTTTTTTTGAGACAGGGTCTTGCTGTGCAGTTCAGGCTGATCTTGAACTCACTGTGTAGCCCAGGCTGGCCTCAAACTCGTGGCAATCCTCCTCCTGCCTCACCCTCCTGAGTGCTGGGATTACAGGTGTGTGCCACCATGTCCAGCACGTATAATTTATTCTTTTTTTTTTTGTCTTGGGAATCAAACTCACAACCTTGAGCTGTGCCACTGAGCTGTATCCCTGGCCCTATGGTTTATTTGTAAAGGCAGTATTGTTCTGTAGTTATGCTGTCCTAAATGGGATCTTTTCATCCAGTATGTATTCTTACTTGTGGATTTTTTTTTTTTTAATCCCCTGGCACTGGGGATTGAACCCAAGGTCTTTGCATCGAGCTATGACCCCAGCTATTTTTTAATTTTTTCTTTCAGTCAGGATCTTCTAAGTTGCCCAAGCAGGACTTGAATTTGTGATTTTCCTGCCTCAGTCTCCAGAAGTGCTGGGATGATAAGCACACACCACTGTGTAGGCCTCCTAGTTGTTGATTTTTGTCTGATCATGTAGTAATTAGTCATCTTAGTGAATTCCATGTTGTTTTTAGTTTTTAACTTACTTTTCCACTGTATTCTAGGTATATAGTGATCATTTATAAATATGTTTTGACTCATGTTCCATAATATTTGTTCCTTTTAATCTTTTTTGTGATTTGTGATACCCAATGTTAAATGCTGAAACAGTGTTAAATGAGAGTAGTGCTAGAGGGTTTCGTTGAATTACTTCTGGTTTTAGTACGGGTGCTGCTACAGTTTCATTATCATTTGATTTGAGAGACTCTTGTCCCCATCATCATAAGGATTAAAAGCTTCTGTTTAAAGCTTGGGTTCTTTTCATTAACAGTTTTTCCTAGACCTTTTTATGGCTATACCTACTAAACTGCATAAATAATTTGAATGGGAAAGTATCTTTCATATCTAAATTCACATTAGTCTAGGTAATAAACAGAATTGATACATTTGAGTCTTTTTTTCCTAAGCTTCTGATCAGTTTTATACTTCAACATCTGAAGGCATTTTATTTAGTAAATGTAATGAATGGTGGTGATTTTGTTGGACGTGGACATGAGGTTGGGGAGCTCCCACAATATAAAGATGCTATGGTGATGGCCCGTGATGTAAGTCAGGACTGTGATTCTAGTTTGACCATCAGAACCATGGGGGAGGGGAGGGCTTACTAAGCACACATGCCAGGGTGCTTCTCCAAGCACTCCCTGCCCTGAGCCTTGCACTGGGCTGGGAATCAGGGATTTGCACAGGACTGGCTGGTTCTTTCTTTCTTTCTTTTATTTTGTTGTACCGGGGATCGAACTCACAACCTTGTGCAAGCCACTGAGCTAAATCCCCGGCCCTGGCTGGTTCCTTCTGATCACCTACCTATCCACATGATCTTAAGCTTGCCTGACAAAAAAATGGAGACCAGGCAACTGAAAAACTCAATTGGAAGTCATGTTTGTAACAGGTGAATTTATTTTTCTTTTTTCTTCAGTATTGGAGATCATAACCTGGGAGCACTCTACTGAACTACACCCCCAGTTCTTCTTTTTTTTCTTGTACCGGGGATCAAACTCACAATCTTGTGCTTGCCAGGCAGGCACTTGTGCCACTGAGCTAAATCCCCGGCCCCACCCCCAGTTCTTTTTATTTGTTTTCAGGCCAGGTCTCCCTGAGTTGCCCTGGCAGGACATGTACTTGTGATTATCCTGCTTCAGCCTCCCAAGTGCTGGTATTACAGGTGTGAGCCACCATATATATGTGTGTATATATTTTTTTTAGTAGCTTTTCCCATGTTTTTATAAGTAAATACTGAAACATACAGACAAATAATAGTAGAATAATAACTGAAATGCATATAGACATCATTATTCCACTATTTTTATGTATATTAGCTCATTCCATTATCATACTAGCCCCTTGAGGTAGACTGGATAATCATCCCCATTTTACAGATGGGGAAAATGACATCCAGATGTAGCCAGCAAACAGCTAAGCTGGGACTTGAACCCAGCCAAATGAATTGTCTTAATAAAATCTCAATACAAGGGACAGGGTTATAGCTCAGTGGCACAGTGTGTGCCTGGCAAGTGTGAGGTTGCGAGTTCGATTCTCAGTACCAAACAACCCCCTGCCCCCGCAAAAAAAGCTCAATGCAAAAAATAACATAGCAGACATGAATGATACTTAGCATCTAATTTGTAACAAAGTTTAACATTTGCCATATTTATTTCAGTTTTTTTTAATCCCCTTACTATGGTCAAGTGTTTTTTCACTTATAAGTAGAAGATCCTATTAGAATCTGGTCTTTTCTAGTTCCATCAAATTTTTTCCTGACTTTTGATACCTTCTTTCAAACATGGGTCCTTCTCCCAGGACTTTGACTATGATTACCTTTTCCTGCATAGAGGCGTTCATTGAGCAGATCTATAAAGTGGTCTGTCACATGCCAGGAACCATGCCAGAGAGCAGAGGTAACAATCATGAAGAACTCTGCTCCTGATGTCACCAAACTCACACTCTCACCATGTGGGAAGATAGATTATTTCAGTGATTTATGTGCAAGTGCATAATTATTTTGGGCAGTGAGTGATGTGGGCTGTTTTAACTGGATGTGCTGATGTCTGTCTATTATTGCAGTTACCTGAGAATGAGGATGAGAAGAAGGGTTGAAGGTAGGGGAGGGGATGAGGGGAAAAGAATTAAGATATGTTATGTACTGGTACAAATTCTGTATGCTGAATATGACCCAATATGTATGACAAGTATGTATTAATGAAAAAAATTAAACCAAAAAACCCACACTAAACAAATTGAAACTGGGTGGGGATATAGCTCATTGTGAGGGGCCTGAGTTCAGTTCCCAGCACTGCACAATGAACAAAACCCTCAAACCCCCCAAATATACCATTATACAATTGGGGAATGGATTTGATGATTTTGGTGACTTGGCCTGCTTGTTGGAGTTCTGTAAACTTCTTTAGTCCTGAATCAGTAATTTGGTTTAGTTATATTTATTGTCTGGAGCGTACTTCAAGAATGGTAGTTCATTAAGACATCTGTAAGCTTTGAAGTTCAGTCTCTGTTGAAGTTCCTCTGACTTGTCTCCCTTCTGGAGATCGCTGTTCCCCCTCTGGTTAGCTTAGAAGCTTCTTCCATGTGGGTGTTGAGCCCTTGAGTGGGTGACTTGTGGGTGCATTGGTCATGTGCTCTGTCCCCAGCACTGCCCTTCATGGACTGGAGAAACTTCTGGTGGGTTTGGCCCAGTAGGTCCTGTAGTCTCAAGAGCCTGGCCCTGCCCTAGACGCTGAGTGGCAGAAGCTGGAGCTCAGGGAGGGCGAGCTCCAAGGTGTCCACTTGAGCTTTTTGTCTGCGAGTCCTGTCCATTCACTGTATGTTTGAAAATACACAGCAGATGACAAAGTATATTCACAGATAATAAAGTTAACTTATTAGAATTAGAAATATCACCATATCAAAAAATTTAGTATCACTGGATGGGCTTGCCTGTAATCCCAGCACTCGGGAGACTGAGGCAGGATTGCCAAGAGTTCAAGATTAGTGTGGGTTACATAGGGAGTTCAAAGTTAGCATGTACTACATAGCAAGACCCTGTCTCAAAACTAAAAAACAAAAGACAAAAAATGAGCAAAAAGAAAAGAAAAAAATATCAGTGTCAAATATCTTGAAAGACTGTGATGGAGCATCAGTTGTTAAAGTTACTTTGATACTGCTGGAACATTTTTTTCATTGTAAGCATTATTACAGTGTAATGGTGTGGTTGTGGTTGTGCAAACTGTACTATTAACTAGAGCAGCCCTGATGCAAATGGAAGAGCTCATGAGTCTTTTCAGTTTGCTTATTGCCTCTCAGCTTTTCATTTTAGCAGATGGTTGGAGTAGTGCCGTACCCCCCCACCCATTTAAGAGATTAGCAAATGCTTCTGGAACAGATAGTAGTATTTTGGCATTTATTTTAGTAGAGACTTTTAAAATCTATCATACAGAATATCTTGACAGAAAATGGGCTTCTTCTGAAATGAGATGATAAAGAGATGCTTCTGTCAGATGAGTCTCAGGAGATGGCAGGAGCTGTTTCTAGACATATGCCATGACATTTAAAGAAAATTATATAATCATTCCCCCAAAGTTCAGGAAGTTTGGGAAATTAGTGTACTTCCTAAAGAGCCAGTGCTGGAGTTAGTCTGTATATTTAGATGTGTGTTCTTTTTCTGTAGTTCATTAGCAGTTTGGTCTTGGGCAGCTTAATTAACTTTTCAGTGACTTAGTTTTGTCATCTACAACATAGGAGTAGTATCTGCTTTTTTAGAGTTTTTGTAAAGATTAAAATAATATGAAAGCATTAAAAAAGTTTTCATTATCCTTTTTCCCAAGGGTAAGCAAGCTATTGCTTCTCATTGTTTATGTGGGGATGCATGGGGTTTCCTAGGTCAGGCCTGACATTTGTTGAGAGAAAGAAAGCTTCTATGAGGAACAGAAGCTTCTAAGAGGAACAGAAAACTACTTTTAAAATCATTGGAGATACACAAATATAATTTATGTGTTAATATATATGTGTTTCTATTGTTCTAGTAGAAAGAAACATTTTAAATTTTTATATGTAAACTACTTTGAAAATTAGTATTTAATTTTCAGTGATCACAATTTTTTTTTTTTTTTTGAATTTCATGGGAGTGTATTTTAGGACTTGGAGAGATGATTGATAAAGACATGAATGAAATTTCACTGAGAGCATTGTGATCTAAACATGTGTTGATGACTTTGTGCTTTTAGGTATACCAAGCTTGGCTACGCAGGCAACACTGAGCCACAGTTCATTATCCCTTCATGTAAGTAAAGCTCTACTCTGGTTTTTAAAGGCTTGCGTTAGCTGGGCGTGGTGGCGCACGCCTTTAATCCCAGCACTCGGGAGGCTGAGGCAGGAGGATCGTTGTGAGTTCAAGACCAGCCTGGGCTACAAAGTGAGTTCAAGGCCAGCCTGAACTGCATAGTGAGACCCTGTCTCAAAAAATAGGGCCGGGGATTTAGCTCAGTGGCCTAGCATCTGCCTGGCAGGTGTGAGGTTGTAAGTTCAATTCCCGGTACCAAAAAAAAAAAAAAAAAAAAAAAATTAAAGGCTGTGTTTCTCAGCATTCTCATTTCTAAGCATTTCATTTCTGTTTCTCAAGGTATATGAATTGACCCACTGTCGTCTTTCAGAAGATTGTCTAAGTAACTGGGAAGGGTTATTTGATTTGACACCTAGTTCCTGAATGTATAGTAGTTGTAACCTGAAAACCCCCAATATTCTCGTTCTTTGATTCTCTTCTGATATAGTTCTTTGCCACTGTTACTGTAGTTTCATCTTAGGGTTGTCTGGCAGTGGTTTTCATTCAATCGTAAATGCCTGAACTGCCTAGAAAAATTATATTTGGAGGCTGGCTTGGGCTACAACGCGAGTGCAAGGCCGGGCTGAGCTACACAGTGCGACCCTGCCTCAAAAAACTGGGGCCGGGAGGTCGGCTCAGTGGCTTAAGCGCCTGCCCTGGCAGGTGCGAGGTTGTGAGTTCGATCCCTGGTGCTGCAAAAAAGAAAAAAAAACAGAAAAATTATATTTGGTTCTTTAAGGCCCCATTTGTAATTTTAAGTATAGTTCTGATGGCTTAACCAATTCATGGACTGAATATCTACTGTACTACTCTGTTTGCTATATTGAAAGATTATTTAAAAAACTTTGGTGGCAGTGAGAGATTTGTTGACTGCTTTTGTTTTGTTGAGAAGCATTCTGTTTTTAAATTTTAGCCTTTAGAAAGTGATAAGCTCAAAAGGACCTCACATATTGGCATGAGTTTATCCTAGCCATACATTATTTTCCATAGGCGTCTCCCAGGGTCAGGGGGGGTGTTTGTTTATGTGTGGACTCTCTGAAAACATCTGATCCTGGGTTATCATTTGGGGATAGTTGCCTGAGAGTAAGTGAGATATCTCCATTGACTGTAAAGCTGAGGGCTGGGGATATGGCTCAGTGGCACAGTGCCTGCCTGGCAAGTATAAGGTCCTGAGTTTGATTCCTGGTACCAAAACAAAGAGTAAAGCTGAGAGTGAAGCTGTCAGTGGCTAGGACATCAGTGGTACTGTGACAGCAGGCTCCTGTGACCAGGACAGAAGTGGCTTGATTAGCATTTACTCAAGAGAATGTGAGTGTTGCAATCACTAGCAAGGGTATCCAGGTTCTTTGAGAACATTTGCATTGCCTTGTTCCACTTACTTGCTTTGACCATGATTTTGACTTTTTTGTCAAATACTTGGATGTGACAGATAGGTTATTCTGAATGATAGGCTTTGTTAGTCCGCTGTGTCCTCATTTTAAATTTATACATTTGGAGTATTTATCTGCTGGTGCTACCATAGCAAAACAGCACAGTGTGGGTGACTTAAACAACAATTTATTTTATCTAAAACTGTTTCTGGAAACGCAAGAGTTCACGCTCAAAGTGCTGTCCTGATTGGTTTCTGGTGAGGTCTCTTTCTGGACTTGCTCAGCGGGTCCCCTGGGGTCCCCCGTGGGCCTTTTCCTTGTGTGAGAATGTGGGGAGGTGAGGAGCTCTGTGGCACATCTTTAAGGCCACCACTTCTGTAGAATTAGGACCTCATACCCTTATGACTCATTTCACCTTGGTTACCTGGCTAAAAGTCCTGTCTTGAAATACAGTCACATTGGGACTTAGGGTGTCAGCCTGTGAGCTTTCCAGGGAATATGGTTCCCTCCACAACAATTGACATTTTGTAGGATGAATTGGTCTTTTGTGAATTTTATTAATGCGAATATCCAGAACTAGATCATTCCATGCTAAGTTGACAAATTGGACTTTCTAACTTCAGAGCAGAAGAGATTTTAACCTTGTTAAGTGCATCAACTGAGAAAGACTGACCTTATGCCTTTTCTTTAATGTGCTGCCATTTAAAATGTCAGTAGCATTCAGTCGGCTGCACCGTTTAACCTGTCATCATTAACAGAGGAAAATTGAAGACAGTTATTAGCAGGATTTCACTCACTGTCAAAAGACAGGTGAGCTCAGACTAGGGCTGTCAGAACCTCAGTAGTGGCAGAAGCTAGAAGACAATAAAAATGTCAAAGAGGTGGGAGTAAAAGAATAGTCACAGTGTTGCTACAGTGGTTACAAGACATAGAGGGATTCCAGGAGTGAAAGGTTAGAAGATATTTTGGCAGAAGTGAGGGCTTTGGTTATCTTGGATGATTGGCTTGCTGCTGGTCCTGGTTCTGGGGAGTGGAACCATTTTTCTCTTTACAGAGGTCTCACAAGATGAATTCTGGAACTTAGTACTGATGTGGTATCAAAAAAGAAAAGCTGGACTGGAGGTGTAGCTTGGGTAGAGCATTTGCCTGGCATATGTGAGGCCGGTGTTTGGTTCCAGCAGGAATGTGGGGCTCGGGGGGAGGAGAAAAGCCCTTGTGCATGCGTGTGAATTTGTGCTGGGCCTGGAGCTAGGCTGATTGTGACTGGGGGGTGGGACAGTGGGGAATGAAGCAGGAGCCCAGTGATAGAGCTTGGTTGGAGGTCGCAGCTCTCAGTGGACAGGCAGGTGTGGTTGGCAGGGTGGAGAAGGGCTGTGTGATGGACTTGGAGTGTCTTTCCTAAGGAGTTTTACTTTCCTTTTTCACAGTAGGATGTTCAGACTGTTTCTTTCTTTTTTTTTCTTTTTTTTTTTTTGCGGCACCGGGGATCAAACTCACAACCTCGCACCTGTCAGACAGGCGCTTAAGTCACTGAGCCAAACTCCTGGCCCTGGTTTTTTGAGGCAGGGTCGCACTGTGTAGCTTAGGCCAGCCTTGTGCTTGCATTGTAGCCCAAGCCGGCCTTGAACTCACAACGCTCCTCCTACCTCAGCCTCCCGAGTGCTGGGATTAAAGGCGTGCGCCACCACGCCCAGCTATGTTCAGATTGTTTTTGAGGGCCTCCCTCTGGTGCCTGAGCTCTAGGACTAGACTGGTCCAAAGTCCTCCCCCAACTCTGCTTTGTCTGGTTGGTTTGAGCAGTGTGAAATTTGCTCAGTTGTTTTTTCCTACTTTATTTTTTTTCTTTTTAAAGTTGTTGGAGACCATTGGAAATCATTGACTATTTTAAGGTAGATTAGGAAGAGGATGGAGGAGGAACAGGAAGTGGTCAGGAGAGAAAGCATTGTAGACACTGGGTGTTGCATACTTCAGGTTTGAAGGCCCAGTGGGTAATGGAGTGGAAGGCCTTAAGGCTTAGGGAAGCGGGCTAGACTGTACAAAGAGCATCAGCCCTGATGTGTTCTTGATTTTTATTAAACAGACCCTTAAAATTTTAGTTTTGGCAAACAAAACAAAACAAAACAAAAAACAAAAGAAAATACTGTAAGATTCCATGGGCTCACTCCTGGAATAAACATGTTAGTAGTGTGTTATACTCACGTCAGAGCCACTAAACATGGTCATGTGCGGTGTGGCAGAGTTTTGGTCAGTGATGGACTACTTGTGTCACTGGTCCTGTGTAGTTACATCACCCAGGGATGGGGTAGCTGTTTTAGTCTGTGTAAGTGCCATTTGGTGTCTACACAACTGTGACATGTAATGGTGCAATTTCTCAGAATTGATCCTTGTCATTAGGCGATGAGACTGTGCATCATGCCTTACAGGCTAAGTCCCAGCATTCCCTTCTTTATCTCCACCCCACCAGCTCACTTCTCTGATAGATATTTTCTGATAGGTTTCTGGTCCATTTTTTATCTTTAAATTATATGTACACAGGGCCGGGGATTTAGCTCAGTGGTGTAAGCACCTGCCTGGCAAACACAAGGTTGTGAGTTCAAGCCCCAGTACCACCAAAAACAAAAAACAAAAAACAAAAAACAAAACAAAACAAAACAAATATATATACAAACACAGAGATACAGTACATTGTTTCATGGGCTTAAGCATTTCTAAAATGACTCTACTAACTTCTGCTTTATCTTTTTAAAAACCTCCTATGTTGTGTTTAAGATTTATCAGTGCTGATACATGCAGATCTAGATCAAAATTCTAAGATGAATATAAAGGGCATTTTCCAGTTTTTCTGTTGTACAAAATGTCAGTAATGAGTTTCTCCTTGTGTGCACATGCCATTTCTCTTGAGTGAATAATCAGAAATGAAATTGTTTCTTCATAGGATACACACCCCTTCATTGTTATTAGATACTGTTAGATTGCCCTTAAATGCTTGTACTGATTTATACTCATCAGCTATGTGTGAGAGTTCTGCTTCCACCTGTCCATTTGTCAGCAGCTAGTATTGTCAGACTTCATTTTTTTCCAGCCTAATGAAAGATGATTTTTAAAATTTTTATTTGTCTGATTAGTGGTAAGGTTGAGTACCATTCTTGGCCTGTTCATATCTTTCATCATTTTTCTGTTACATTTTTAGGTATTTTTTTTTTTGTGGTGCTTTATGAACTCTTTGTATATGGTGAATACTAAGTTTGGCAGATATGTTCTCCTTCTCTGTGGCTCTTTTAATACTCACTTTTCATTACTGGGACAAAATACCTGACACTTGCAATTTAAGGAGAGGTTTATTTTGGCTCATGGTTTCAGAGAGTTCAGTCTGTGGTCACGTGGCTCCAAGACAGAAATGGCATAGTAGTAGAAGGGCCTGATGGAGGAAAGCTGCTCAGCCCATGGCAACCAGGAAGCAGAGAGCCAAGAGCAAGAAACACATATTCCCTTAAAGGGTGACAACCACCCCTCCCCACCCAGTGGACCACTTCCTCCAACCAGGCCTCACCTCTCAGTAGCACATTCAGCTGTGAACTGAATTGTGGGCCCATGGAAGTATGAGTATTGTCTTCTCTGAATGTCTGAGGCTTATGGGGGATATCTTATCTTAGTTTTTTTTTTTTTTTTTTTTTTTAAATGGGGGATATTTTAGATCTGCTGTGTCTGTGTTTCTTTCTTTCTAGTGGAGTCTGGTTTTTTTTTTTTTTTTTTTTTTTTTTTTTTTTTTTTTTTTTTTTTTTTTTTTTTTTTTTTTTTTTTTTTTTGTCGTCAGTACCAAGGATTGAACTTACAACCTTGCGCCTGCCAAGCAGGCATTGAAGCCACTGAGCCAAACTCCCAACCCTTGTGTTTCTTTCTTTCTTTCTCTACTGGATTTTGAACCTGTGACCTTATGCTTTGTAGCCAAATGCTTTACCCACTGAGCTGTACCCCTAGTGACATTTGTTTGTTAAAATCTGGGTTATCTTGGTTAAAATTTGGGTTATCTATTGATTGCCTTATTTGAGTTAAGATGTTCCTGATGTTTGCTGTGACAAGAAAAAAAATTTGTTCTTAAACTGAAACCTGGACATTTAGGTATCATGTTTTGAGATTCTGGATCTTATTTTATTTTTATTCATTTATTTATTTTTTTGTCACACCAGGGATCAAACTCACAACCTCACGCCTGCCAGACAGGCGCTTAAGCCACTGAGCCAAACTCCCAGCCCTGGTTTTTTGAGGCAGGGTTGCACTATGTAGCTCAGGCCAGCCTTGTGCTCCTGTTGTAGCCCAAGCCGGCCTCGAACTCACAGCGCTCCTCCTACCTCAGCCTCCTGAGTGCTGGGATTAAAGGCGTGCATTACCACGCCCAGCTATGGATTTTATTTTAAAGGGGATGACCTTTTGTTATCAGGTTTTGGGGTATTGGAGTCTCCTTCTGGAGGTAGTTCCTAGGTTCTTTCTGTCCTGAGCAAAGAATTGGTCAATACAAGTGCAAAAAGTAGTGAGGAAAAAATATGCTCTGCTGAGTGGACCACTGTGAAAGAATACAGTGGCAGAGAGTTTGATGGTGACCATCCTTTTGTATCTCCTACTCCTCAGGCTCACATCAGGTCTAGGCTTCCTGTCAAAAACTTGCTCAAGTTTTTGAGATAATTTTTATTTGTTTGTTTGTTTTGAGACAGGCCCTACTATGTAGTTCAGGCTGGCCTTGACTCACTGTGTAGGTGAGACTGTCTTCATAGTAATCCTCTCTCCAGAAGAATTTTGAAGACAACACTGCTCTGTGCATGTGTCCTGGGACTTTGTCATTTACAGGTCACACCCACTTCCGCTGCCAGTCTGCTGTGTCCTAGTCACGTAACTCATTTTCTCTCTCCCTCTCTTTCTCTCTCTCTTTCTCTCTTTTTCTTTATTCCTTCCTTCCTTTCTTTATTTTGCTTTTTTCTTTTGTGGCACCAGGGATCAAACTCACAACCTCATGCCTGCCAGGCAGGTGCTTAAGCCTCTGAGCCAAACTCCCGGCCCTAGTTTTTTGAGACAGGGTCGCATTATGTAGCTCAGGCCAGCCTGGCTCATGTTGTAGCCCAAGCCAGCCTCGAACTCACAATGCTCCTCCTACCTCAGCATCCTGAGTGCTGGGATTAAAGGCGTGCACCACCATGCCCGGCTCTTCTGTCTGTCTGTCTGTCTTCTTTGTTTCTTTCCTTCTTTCCTTCTTTCTTTTCCAGCACCAGGAATCAAACTCAAGACCATGTTCTTACCAGGCAGGTGCTGTGCCTTAGAGCTGTATCCCCGACACCTTCCTCATTTTCATTACTGCCAGTTTTAGGTCTTTCCCTTGGCATCTGTGCATGTGGAGTTGAGACAGACTTACTGTTAATAGGGGATGCAGTGGAAGTCAGGATTCTGTAGCGTGCTAGCAATAGAGTGACATAGGTCATTCGTCTACGAGAAATACTGATCTCTCTCTCCGGGACACGTTTTTCCATTGTGTTCCTAAGGACTGTGTGGACCACATCTTGGTTTCTGTAGCTATATATAAAAGACTTTGGCATATCTTCTTATCTTTTTTGTTTTTTTCCTCTTCCATGACTGAGCCTTCTGCAGATTCTCTACCACTGAACTGCCTCCCGAGACCAAGCTATATATATCTTTACTATCTTGCTTGGATTCAGTTTATATATCTATATATTTATATATTTATATGTTTTTATATTATATACTAATTTAAAGTATCCTTTTTTTTTTTTCTTAAATTTCTGAGGGCCATCCAAACATAGATCTATTAAAATTTGTGGTCATGGTACTTTGATTAACTTTTTTGGGGAGGGATAGATTTATTTTGTTATCATTTAAATTTTTAGTGGCATAGTTTTTTTTTTTTAAGTGGCATAGTTTTCTTGCTGAGTTTATTACTGTTTTTTTAAGGTGGTGATTTTATTTTGACTAAGTACATTACCCTCAAGTTCTTAGCATACTTGAGTATTGTCATATTGTAGAATCTGTTTTCTTTTGTCTCTTGGAAATCATTTTGCTTTGTTTTTGAGACAGGATCTCGTTGTGTAGTGCAGGCTGGCCTTAAACTTGCTTATGTAGCCCAGGTTGGCCTCAGCTGATGGTGGTCCTCCTGCCTCAGCCTCTCGAGTGCTAGGATTACAGGTATGTGCCACCATGCCTGGCTTCTGGTAGTCTTTTTGAGTTATCAGTTTAATTCTAAACTTACATATAATTAAATGTGATTTGCTCAGAGGATGAAATCTGTCACTCACACTGGCATACTGTATTTGAGGTTTACTGTAGGCAATCTTGTCAGTGGTCCTTTGGGATACTTAACTCATGCATCAGATGGCTCTGTGACTAGACAGGATCCCAGGAGGTTTCCAGAATGGAGACAAGGAATCCAAAACCACCCTACCTGCAGAATAAGTTACAAGTTCTCTTAAGTCCCATCATCATGAAAAAAGAATTTCCCGACAGGTCAGTAAAGGGCATGGAATATGGGCTTTGGGGAAGAGAAAGAGAGAAAGGGAGAGAGATTGATTGATTTTGATTGAGAGAGACCCAGACCTATGGAAAAGGTGGGCCCACTCCCCAGAAGGGTACTGACCATTTTACAGTTATGAGCCCTATCTGTCTCTCTCCTTTCTTTCTAAGAGGAATAATTTAAACATTCTTTACATTCTCTCAGTCTGTTCCTTTACCTTAAGATTAGGTTCCTGTTCTTTACTTTCTCAGCTAAGCCACTTTATGGACCTCCAGTATCCCGAGGAATCTTGGAAGGAAGGAGCCTAAATTAATCAAAGGAATTCTGAATCATCTCAGGTGACTTCCTTGGGTCCTACAAGTTGCAGTCTTTATTTTTTCTTGTGGGTTTTCTCTTTTTTGTTGTTGTTCTGTTTTTGAGGCAGGATCTTACCATGTAGCTCAGGCTGGCCTCGAATTTGCAGTGATCCTTCTGCCTCAGCCTCTTGGGTGCTGGGATTGCAGGCATGTGCCACCATGCCAGCCTAGTTGTTGCAGTCTTTAAAAGTACAGTTTTTTCTTGTCTCCTCCTTGTGAGCTCTGTGCGGTGTCTATGTGTGTCCTAGGAATGGCTGGGTCAGTTTCCTGAGCTAGGTATTGTTTCTCCAGAGTGTCGTATGCGGGCCCACCAGACTTCGAGTCACACACCCACACCTCTGCCCCCAGACTCTGGAGCTCCCACTTCCCTCCTCTCCTTGAGCTTTCTGCACCTCTGGTAGCTGGAGGGTTTTGGGACTTGAATGGCAGTGTGTGAGAGAGGGAAGGAATGCACAGAGCCATTTCCTCCCTGGAGCCTTTTCTTTTCGTCCTGTTGCTTCCAGATGCCTTTCTGAGGAAAAGACAGCCAGCTCTACTAGCTTCAGTGTTGTTCATCTGTAAAATCGGAGGTTTGAGATAACAGTTTCAGAAATATTTGTATATGTTTATGTTGGAATAAACTCACAGTGGACTCAGTTGTTTGCTCCGAAAGGATTTTTTTTTTTTTTTGCGGCACCGGGGATTGAACTCACAGCCTTGCGCCTGCCAGGGCAGGCGCTTAAGCCACTGAGCCAAACTCCCAGCCCTGGTTTTTTTTGAGGCAGGGTCGCACTATGTAGCTCAGGCCAGCCTTGCGCTTGCGTTGTAGCCCAAGCCGGCCTCGAACTCACAACGCTGCGCCTACCTCAGCCTCCCGAGTGCTGGGATTAAAGGCGTGCGCCACCACGCCCGGCTGCTCCGAAAGGATTTTATAGTCTGATTCACTTCGAGAGCTTTTCCTTTGGAAAGGATGCTGTCAGGGCAGGTGGGCTGGAGAGGTATAAAGTGGAGTTTTTCTTCTTCCATGGTTGACAGGCTCAACCTCTAGGGTGCTGGGATTAAAGTGTGCACTGCCACAGCCAGCTACAGTTGTTTGATGACTCGAGTTTTCTAACAGGTTATTAGCTAACAGGATTTTAGGTTTTCCTTTCAGTGGGAAGTCACAGCTTTTTGATGTTTTCCCTCTGTAACAAAGTTAAAAATGTATTTTAAAGTTACCTGGTATAGAATTTTATTAAAATGACTTAAGAACATATAAACGTTATTTTTCAGTTTCCTGTTCTCTTTTGTATTGTACAGAATTTCGTCCCCTTCTGCACTGTTGAAAAAAATTTTAAACTACTGGTGTATAATCCAGAGGTGTTTCACTTACTGTCTTGAGACATTTTTCCAGATGAAACTGAGAAATTTAGTAATGTAGTTCTGTCAACATTAATAACAGACCAGTGCCAGGTGTGGTGTATGTCTGTAATCTCAAAACACTACTGAGACAGGAGTACTGCAAATTCAGACTTAAACTGGGCAATTTAGTGATTTAATAAGACACTGCCACAAAATAAAAAAATAAAAGGCTAGGATGTGGCTCAGTGCAGTCTCTGGATTCATTCTCCAGTATTGCAACAAACAACTGAAAACAACCAAAAAATTGATCAGCTTAGTTTCTTTATATTGTTTAAAAATAATACTGGAAATAGTAACTTGTTTCTGAATTATTTCATGTGCTTCTCGACAGTGACTTTTCTGTGAAGACCTGTCATCCCAGATAAAATTATAACATTGAAAACTTACTTGTGCATGCATAGTGATTATTATATTAACCCTTCTTGATCATTCAAATAAATGTGGATAGTGATAGAAATGTCTGTGCCTTTTAAAAATTGTTTTGTGTTTTATTTTTAAGGTATTGCCATCAGAGAGTCCGCAAAGGTAGTTGACCAAGCCCAGAGGAGAGTGTTGAGAGGAGTTGACGACCTTGACTTTTTCATAGGGGATGAAGCCATCGACAAACCTACCTACGCTACAAAGGTAAATTCTGCCAGTAGTCCGCTTGTTTACGTGCAGAGGCAAGAACAGAGCAGCAGGCTGGACTTGGTGGCACACGCCTGTAATCCCAGCACTCAGGAGGCTGAGGCAGGAGGATCATTGTGAGTTTGAGGCCAGCCTGGACTACATAGGGAGACTGTCTCAAAAAGACAAAAAAACAAAACAAAACAAAACAAAACAACAACAACAAAAAAAACCTAACAGGTTGTCTAGAAATTCTGTCTAAATTATGAGCTGTGGAATGTGGTCTTACTTTCTTAGTTGAACAGGGTTGGTTGGTTCTGAATGGGTGCATTTGTGAGTGGAGAAGCAAGTGAGTTAACAAAGCCCCAGAATTGCAGAATCGAATCAGGGAATACTGTCACATGTGGATACAAGATCTCCTCTGGAAAATTGAAAGGTGACTCATGAATGTGTCAGACATGGAAAATTGTAGGTTGACTAAGAAGAACCACCTTCACTGTTACTTGGTTATTAGTTCTTCTGAAACAGAAGAGACCAACACCTGCACCCGATAATTGGAAAGGCAGATGAGCTGCCTCTGTGCCCACTGGAAAGGTGATTCCTGGGCACTGAGATGGCAGAGTGTACTGCACTCTGGAGTGTAACTTCACTGTCTCTAAAGCACCTGCCTGGCGCTTCTTCACGTAATGCACAGTGACATCAGATGGGGCTGCCTGTATTCCTGAGGAGCACAGTCTCCTCTGTGTCAGTGCTGTTGAGCTGTTGCTCTTGCTGTTGCAAACGAAAGCTGGACATGTTTGTGTTTTTCTTTTCCTCAGTGGCCGATACGACATGGAATCATTGAAGACTGGGATCTTATGGAAAGGTTCATGGAACAAGTGGTTTTTAAATATCTTCGAGCTGAACCTGAGGACCATTATTTTTTAATGGTGAGTGACTGGAACTAAGAAGAACATAGCTCTATAAATTTCAGATTGCTTAGATTTTAAGCTTAAGGTACTCTTTCCTGGGCAGTTTTTTAAATTCCTTCTAAAGGGGTTTGTATGAATCACCTGTTTTGTTGCAGACAACAGAAAGCTCATAAAAATGTCCTGAACCAAAAGGATTGATTAGGCCACAGAACAGGGAGGACAGGTTAGGCATTCTAGGGCTCTTGGTATCAGCATCTGGGAGGTGGAACCCCCTTCAGTTTGATGGCTTCTCTTGGTTCCCCTTGGGCCCCAGGATGGTTGTCTGATTTTCTCTATCACTGCTTCTGCTCAGATGTAGAAGAGATTTCCCTTGCACAGCAGCTTGTAAGAAGCTAGAAACCCTTTCCTAGCAGCTTTACCCCATCTACTCCTCCTACCGTGGTCCCTTGAGGGAGGAATAGCTTGCTTTGCTTGATGTGGGCTAAGCAGGATTCTTTCCCTGGACTGAGGAGAGGAGGGTGACATGGCTGATCACTTACGCCCTAGAAGGAGGGTAAGTACCTAACCAGGCCTCCACCTACAAGTACCATAGGAGGTGGCATAATTTGGGACAGGAAGCCAACTTTGTAGTTCAGTGTCCTTGAGAAATATATGGGTACTATGGTTATTACCGCTTTTCGTAGCAGAGGAAACTGAGTTAAGGTGCTGTTCTTTTTCCCTAGGGTTTGACATATTATTGCAAAATAAAACTCAGCTGAATTATGGGTTCTATTTATACTTCATTGGTCTTATTTATTATACAGAATATTACAGAGAATGAGAAGAAATATCGTGGTTCTGAGATCTGTTCTAATTGTTTTAATCAGCATTACGTGTTTCCTTCCATGAAATGTTCTTTTTAAGTAAAAATTAATTGTATGCATAAAATGCTTGCTTTGTGAAGCAGTTTCATGTGGTATGAGTTGTATATTAACCTCCATAACTTAGTTTTGGATTTTTTTCTATGTAAGTACATTGTTAAATGGTCCCACAGCCAATGATACAGTTTTTTCTAATATTAGAATATGTACTGTCCTTTAGAATTATCAGGTTTAAAAATATGTTAACTATAAGGCTAATCATTAATGGAATCTGTATACTTAACATTATTAAAGTAAGTTCTTGAAAGTGCTCTGGTCTTTTTTTCCCTCCTTGGTGCTGGGGAGTGAGTGCACAGCCTCACTCATGGTAGGGGAGCGTTCTGTCATCCCCATCTCTGCCTCTACAGCTGGCGTTGCCGTGTATGGCTGCTGTGTTTTACAGACCATTCTGTGTATTTTCTCTCCTGTGTATGTGTAGGGGTTTAGTTAAAATAAATTTAAAGAACCAACAGTGTGTAGGTAGCTTTGTCATTAAGATCAAATCACAGATACCCTCCTGTCAGTTTGGCACCTTTGCCTTCTCTTGCATATCCCCAGCTACCTGTTGGATAGAATTTTAGGTCCAGATCGTGCTCACCTGCTTCTGTATGCTTCAAGGTCACTGTACTATGAGTTCTTTCCCCTCTACTTACTAATTTTAGGCCTGCAGAGCAAATGCAGGCCATCAGGTCACAACCATAGGACATTTTTACTAAAAGAAAAATTTTCTCATTTAGTTGGCATATATAAATTGTATATAAAAAATGTAATCACTTGCCAGGGAGGAGTTGGAGGTCTTTGATGTGAACATAGAAAAGTCCATTTGCTAAAAATAGGTAGCTTCATTGAATGTTCAAAAACAAGCATATTTATTCTTAAAATATAAGAAAATATTGTGTCATGTATATTGTTGCTTTGAATTCTGTCAGTGATGATGTGGTTGAGGAAGCGAAGTGGATGATCATTTCCCCAGGTTTCAGTCCTTGCTCCTCAGTTGAGGGAATCATGAAAGGGGAAGGAAGAGGTGTGGAAGTTGTGGTCAAACTTGAAGTGGACTGAAGATACTTACTGAGTCAGGTTTTCAGATTGGGCAGTACTTGGGCAGCAGTGGGGTGGTTGAGATGGGAAGCATTAGGAGAAATACCCTGGAGGGAGGCTGAAGAAACAGTTTAGTTTCATACGTGCTCACGTTTAGGGGAAACTACTGCACAGGCAAAGAAGTCTGCAAGGAACGCTCAGCTGCAGGTGTTCATGTAGAGGCCAGTAGCTTTTACATGTTGATTATTGATTAGACATAGCTTACTAAAGTAAAATATACCACTTTGGATATTTTAGAGGTGGATATATAAATCTACCGTTATCTTGAAATCCTTAGGTAAAGTTCAGGTTATAGGCTTATGAAAGAATTGTTTTTGATGAATCTGGTGAAACTGAAAACTGGCATCCATTTCTTGGCACACCGTGCCTTGTAATGCCCGTTGTGGTATATCCTGACTTCCTGTGGAGTCTCCATTCTGTGTTCTTGAGCTTGACCTGACCTTCCTGGTCCAGTTTAGAGCTGCTAGCCCTGGACTTGCTGAGTTAGTGCTGGCCCGAGAGCCCTTTGCCTTCAGCATGTCATCAGTTCCATGTGTTCTTCTCTTCCTGGAGTGCTTTCCTTTTCAGAAATGTTTCCTTGTTACAATCATAGAGGGACTTGAGGGAGCGGTAGTATTAGTTAGGTACCTGTGTTCAATTTGCCCTCTTTATTGAGAAATACGGATTTAAAGAAAATTTTTTTATGGGCTGGTTTTTATGATATTCATTAATTGCTCATTTTTGAGTTGATGCCAGGTGGTTATTTTACTGTTATTATGCATATGTGTTTATGTAGTGTGCATTCATTTGTGAGACATTCTTATTTTTTTGTTTGTTTGAAACAGGGTCTCACTATGTAGTTCAGGCTGGCCTTGAACTCATTATGTAGCCCAGGCTGGCCCCAAACATGCAGTAATCTTCCTGCCTCAGCTTCCTGTAGACTGGGCTTCCAGGCATGTGCCACCATGCCCAGGAGGACATTCTGATCATTCTTGTGTATTAACAAAGCAAAAAAAAGTTGCTATCCTCAGTTTGATCTTGTTATAAATAATGGATTGGGAAAGCTTTAAATTTGTCTCCTAGTGGTATTGTGTCTGTGGTGGTAGATGCAGAAGAAATAGAAGGCCAAGGAAGAAGTGGGTTTATGACTGCAAATCTCAGACACATAAAGATATGCTGAATGTGAGCCAAGGACCAAATTATGTGGTAATTCCCTTAAATGGAAGCACATAGATTTTAATTTGTCAAAGATAGTGAATTGTATTTGGCAGAAAGTAAAAGAGGGTACTATTAAATAGTTTGGCCATCAAGCTGGGCATACCTGTATTATAATACAGAAAATATTTATAAAAGAGAATTTTGTTACTTACGTGATTTTATTTGTGGCCCAAGACAGTTCATTACGTATGTTATTACTATGATTTCTGTGATTTTCTTTTTAGTTTGTTTGTTTTTAGGGTCTCACTGTGTAGTTGAAGATGGCCTTGAACTCACTATATAGCCTAGGCTGGCCTTGAACTTTTAGCAGTCTTTCTGCCTCAGCCTTCCAAGTAATAGGATTATAGGTGCATGCCACCACACCCAGTGAACATTTAGTTTTGAGACAAGGTCTTGGAATGTAGTGCAGGCTGGCCATGTACCCCAGGCTGGTGTGAAACTTGATTCTCCTGCCTCAGCTTCCTGTGTACTCAGATTACAGGCATGTTTCACAATACCTGTTCTCAACATTTTTTTACTAAAAGTTTTTTAGGGGCTGAGGATGTAGCTCAGTGAGTGGTAGAATACTTGCCTAGTATGCATGAAGCCCTGTACTTGATACCTAGTACTGCATCAAAAACTGAAAAAGTTCATTATTGTAAAATATGTACTATAAACTTTACCACTTTCGAATATTTAGTGTGATGGCATCAAGTGTAATTATCACCATCATAATTACACTGACACCAGAACCTTTACATCTTCCCACACTGAAGCTCTGTGACAAACAACTGCTTGTACTTCCCCTCCACAGTTCCTAGCAGCCACTCTTATATTTTTTATCTAATGCATTTGAGGACCCTAGGGACCTCCAGTATTTGTCCTTTGTGACTGGCTGATTTCACTTAGCAGAATGTCTTCAAGGTTCTTCTGTGTGGCAGTATGTTAGACTTCCCTTCCTTTTTTTTGTTTTAATTGGTTTATTCTAGTCTCACTGCCTTTACATGCATTTTACTTTATTTATTTCTTTGAGGCAGGGTTTTGCTATGTAGTTCAGCAAGGCCTTGGCCTTGAACTGACTTTGCAGCCTAGACTGGCCTTGAAGTCACGCCAGTCCGCCTGCCTTAGCCTCCCAAGTGCTGGGATAACAGGCATGTGCCACCATCCTTGGCATACTTTTAATTTCTTGTTTTTTGCATTTAAAAAAATTTTTTTGGTACATGTTAGATATACGTAATGCTAACATTCGTCATAGGGAAATTATACCTGTACATGGTGTATCTTGCTGCTACTTTTTTCCCATTCCCCTCCCTTCCTTTCCACTCCTCTTCCTCTCTTATGTGAAAAGTTTGTTTCCATTTTTTCCCTTCTTTTTTTGCTTGTCCCTTCTTTACTTTCCCCCTCCTCCTTCCCTTGTTCCCATTCTCATTTGAAAATTTTATTCCCATTTCACAGTATCTGTTACACATTTTGGTTCTCATGTACAGTTTCAGTATTTCACACCAGAGAAACAGTGCTGTGTCTGATTTCTTTCTTTTTATTTATTTATTTATCTATTTATTATTTTAAAGATAGTAAAATCCAACAAAACAGAATGAAGTCAGTCAAAACAAAGCAGTAGAACTGGTACAGAACTTCTAAGAAAGATACTATGAAAACAATAGCTACTATAGTATATCTTGTTATTTTCAGAATAGTTGACCTTTCCAACAGGTATAGTAAAATCAAACCAAACCAAACCAAAAGAAAAGAAAAGAAAACAAAACGATACAATAAAACCAATAAAAACAGTATAAAATAAGGCCAAAAAAATTAATCAGAATAAAGCAAAACAATGAGAACAATATGGGGCTTCCAAGACAAGACCAAAGAGAATCCCTCATTTTTGCTACATTGCGTACTGTCATCTTCCAAAGAGATGCTCAGGCTGCCAGCCCCAGGCCTACAAAATGAACAAAACAATACTAGCATTTAGTTGTTTTATGTACCTTAGTTGCTATCAATGTAGCCAGACCTCTGAACAAGCAGGTTGCTTGGGAGCGGGGGGGAATAGCTTTGTCCTTGATTTTTAGCCTGTGAGCCGGTAGACGTACGGAGGTGGGAGGGGGGCGCGCATGTTTCTCTTCCTGGGGTCCACGCCAGTTGCGCAGGCCCCTGGAAGGCAGTCTTACTTGTGTCCTGGTTGGAGGCGCTCAGGCCTGGCTGGGTGGGCTCCTGAGAAGCCCATTTCTTTCTCCTCCTGGGGTCCATGCTGGTTGCGCAGGCCCTGGGAAGGCAGTCTTATTTGTGTCCTGGTTGGAGGCGCTCAGGCCTCTGTGTCTGATTTATTTCACTTAAGAATATGGTCTCCAGTTGCATCCATTTAGCTAAATATGCCTCAGGCTTATCCCTCTTTATGGCAGGGTAGTACTCCATTATATAATAAAACCATTTCTTCTTTATACATTCATTGGTAGGTGGGCATTTGAGCTGTTTTCAAGATTTAGCTATTCCAAACTGTGCTACTATAAACATGGGCATGCATATGTTGCTGTAGTATGATGCTTTTAATTCTTTGAAAAAATATCAAGAAAAGGAAGAGCTTGGTTGAAAGGAACTTCTACTTACAGTGTTTTGAGGAATCTCCACACTGATTTCCACAGTGGTTGCACCAGTCTACACGCCCACAGAGTGGAAAAGGCTTCTTAGCTATTCCAGTGTTGTTATTTGGTGATTTCTTGATAATAGCCATTCTTTCTGGAGTGAGGTGAAATCTCATTATTGTTTTAATGTGCATCTCTCAGTTGACCAGTGATATTGAAAATTTTTTTCATATATATATATTTGCCATTTCTACTTCTTTATCTGTGAGTGTTCATTTCAGATGCCCACTTTTGGATTGAGTCTTTAATTGCGGGGGAGAGGAGAACTGATTTTTTTTTTTTTTTGAGTTCTTTTTATGTTCTAGGTACTAGCCCTTTGTCTGAGACACAGCTGGCAAAATTTTTTTCCCACTCTGTGGGTTGTCATTTTACTTTATTGATGGCTTCTTTTGTTGAACAAAAGCTTTTTAATAAGGTGAGATCCTAGTTGTTGGTTCTTTATGATAGTTGAATAAGATGAGATCCCAAGCCGGGCATGGTGGTGCACGGCTTTAATCCCAGCATTTGGGAGGCTAAGGTAGGTGGAGCGTTGTGAGTTCGAGGCCGGCTTGGGCTACAATGTGAGCACAAGGCCAGCCTGAGCTACATAGTGTGACCCTGCCTCAAAAAAAAAAACAAAAACAAAAAACAAAACAAAAAAAAAAAACAGGGTGGGGATTTTGGCTCAGCAGCTTAAGTGCCTGTCTGGCAGGTGCGAGGCTGTGAGTTCGATCCCCAGTGCTGGGGGGAGGGGGAGGATGAGGTCCCAGTTGATTGGTGATCAGTCTTTTGTTTTTGTCACCGGGGATTGAACTCACAACCTCGTGCCTGCCAGATAGGCACTTAAGCCACTGAGTCAAACTCCTGGCTCTAGTTTTTTGAGGCAGGGTCGCACTGTGTAGCTCAGGTGACCTTGTGCTCCCCTCGAACGCACAGTGCTCCACCTACCTCAGCCTCCTGAGTGCTGGGATTAAAGGCGTGCGCAACCCCGCCCGGCTCAGTCTTTTGTTCTTTAAGTCTTTGCCCACACTGTTGTCTTCAAGAATTCTACCTATTCTATCTGCCAACAGATTGTTTCCGTTTTAATATTGTTATTTATTTATTTATTTATTTATTTTTGTGGCACCAGGGATCAAACTCACAACCTCGCGTCTACCAGGCAGGCACTTAAGCCACTGAGCCAGACTCCCGGCCCTGTTTTAATATTTAGATCTTTGATCCATTTTGATTTTAGTTTAGTGCACTGTGAAAGATATGGGTCCAGTTTTAATCTTCTGCTTATGGAAAGCCAGTTTTTCCAGCATCATTTATTAAAGAGGCTATCTTTCTTCTAGTGAGGATGTTTGGCTCCCTTGTCAAAAATAAGGTGGCTGGAGTTGTTTCTGTATCTTCTGATCTGTTCCATTAATCCTTGGTTTTGGTGTTTTTTTTTTTTTTTTTTTTTTTTTTTTTTTTTTTTTTTTTTTTTTTTTTTTTTTTTTT